>NW_019775880.1:43372-79070 GCF_001039355.2 Lingula anatina
TTTTTTCATTGTGTCTTCCTCATTTAGGACAGCCGCCGATAACAATAACGGCGTTACAAATGACAAAGCCGCAGCCTGTGACTTCTATTTGCCGGCTTGATAACGCACCTTAAGCCAGGTAATAGTAATGCAACTAAAGACAAAAGGCCGACGTTCCCGCAATTGAGAACGGGAATTCACATCTAAACCATCTATATTGTGAGTAACCGCTTGCAGGGGCGCACTATTGTTCCTATCTCCCATTGAGAGTGTTATCGGCAATGATATCCTGATCGTATCATTGTCTTGAATCAACTGACGCATTACCTTCATGTTTGAGCTGGACAACGCGGCCATATTTGGTGACGAACTTTTCAAAAATTATCGAGTACCTCATTTTTAAGGTCGACGAAGTTTTCAAAGGGAAAAAAATTACGTCGGCGGCAAATCGTCTGCCGACGAAATTTTCAAGAACGACGAAATTTTCAAGACTTTACCGTACTTGTATTTTACTCATATTCGCCAGTTCTGTAAGATTGACAACAAAATTTACTGTTTTCCACTTATCTTATTATCTTTGAAAGTGAAGAGCAATGCCAGTGCCGACAAGAGACGCAAGTGATGGCTGTATGTACAGACACAATGTGTCTGTACATAAAAAGCATCTAACTTACCCTTAAATCTTTTTCTACGTAGTCTTGTAGAAGCACCTGAGGGTCTATGAGATAGTCTGGAGGGCTTAGAGGATATGTGCGTAAGGGGCGACGCTGTTGGTTTCTTTCTAGCATTTCCTTACTTTTTGGTTTATCTGATGGACGTTTCTTTGGTGGTCCTCCAAATACACCCTGTAAAAGTGGATATTGTTGATGTTTATCATCCATTTTTAACTGAGACTGTTGTCAAGATTTTTTCTTTTTTTAATGGTAGATTTATTTAAATCTGATCAATTCTAGAAGCCTTTAACATCCTGCCATCATTCTTTCATCTTTTTTGTTTAAATACTGATACTGAATTTCACATCACCATTTCATTCTCAAAATCATTTTTTTTGTATTGCAGGTTCTATCAATTTTCCATCACATTCATACGAAAAATTTCACAAAGATGTACATATTATTGCATTACACTTAATCAAAAATCTATGAATATATGGTACTTTCAGAAGTTTTCATAATTATTCAGATACCATTTACCACAGTTTGTGCCAATGAGGAAATGCAGCCATGCTTACTCTTTTATAAGTATCTGTCTGAGTTACATGTTAGTCAAGACTTACTCACAACATGTGCGCCCTTTTACCTGGTCATTCAAATGACCATCGGATATCTTTTTTTTTATGGTCACTGACTTAACATATAATGCACCATACCTAAGCTGGGTATGGCCAAACAAAACTAATGACCATGGGATTAACATAAAGAAAAAAGTCAGAGCAGACCATCTGTCCAAATATATCAAAATTACAATATACAAGAAGAGTGAAATAACTTAAATATATGGCATGCACTTCAGCTAAAAACAACCTGCTTCAATGTGGTGTGTGTTTACTGACGTTATCAATATTAACAGATATCAGTGATAACTGATTTTATGCAGCCTTTGGGTATGTTCTTGCTGCAGATACACATCTTACCGGCTACTCCTGGTAGATGACACATAGATAAATCTGTTTTTTTTTTTTTTTAATATTTGGACCTAGAATCATTAACAAACAAAGATAACTGGTGAGAATTTATAGATGAAGGAGTATATGCAGTAGACGAGCACTTGTGCACAGTAGATCAAATCTGGGCCACAGGTTAAACCACAAACTTCCCACGAAACTATTAAACCATTCTGACATGGTGCCTTTATTTTACACCACCCACTCACATGAAAATTTATGGAATATCTAATTTTTCCCAATAGCTGCAACATATGTAATATTATTCACTTGATAGTTTGCATCATCAGTTAAGTGGCTCACTGGCCTAATATCTTTTTTCTTACTTTAAATTTCACTTTTTTGTCAGATCTTAACAGCTTTTGACAATACCTCACATTATTTGTATTATCGGTACGTTTTATAATTTTTTTTCACATTTTAAGATTTTTAAAAAAATAAATCCCAATACCGAACACCTATATTTACTCAAGAAAATGTAACACCTATTTGTAACAATAGGAACATTTGAGAAACAGGCAGCTGTTTAACCTACGGCTAAGTACACAGGGCAAGGCAGTGAGAAAAGCTGTCGGATCAAGATTGGGGTAATGATTTACAATGGATACTATAAAATCAATCAATTTATCAAAGTGCTTTTCTAAAACATTCATATAACACTGCATAACTAGTTTTTCGGGCTTAAGCACTTTACTTTTCTCTGACCTGATTCAATTATTGTTATACCTTAGTCAGTAAACATTTATATTGAGTCAATAGATTTAAAACTGGTAAACTATACCCCAGTGCACTATAATGCCAGATTTAACTTCATGACACATTTTATTTCAAGGTCCTACCCTGTCACTTTATTCATAAAAATAATTCATCCCCTGGACAAGCCTGTGTTAGAGGTATAGGGGTTACTATTTATTTTTATAAACAACTCAGCAGATGTGTATTTGCTATGCTTTTGAAGTTATGTGTATTTGATCCTGTTGTCAAGCTGTCCAAAGTTAATCTATTTGGTTATGGCAGTATCAAGGGGACAATATTTCCATGCTTATGGACATTACATCCTTAACACCAGTTTTAATGCTAACATTGTTCTAGTGGTAAAATCAAATGTATATATTATTTTTTTCATCACTTAATAATAATCCATCAAATTATTGAAACAGATATAACCAGGACTGCCAGTTTTAATTAAAGGTAATAAAATTTTGAAATTATCATTGCCACAACCACTGTTGAATCATACTATTTTTGTCAAATACAAAAACATATATCTGCTTCATATATTTAGCCTGCAATAAGTGATGACCATGTGAAATAATCCACTGCCAGCTATGTAACAATCCCAAGGAATAGGGTCTATATGGCAGTAATGAGGGTGTGTGGACTTATAAGGAATTGTAAGAGAAATGCTGTTTTTTAACAATTTATCTTTCTTCATGTGGTTACATATTCTTCATAACTTTCAAATTAACTTAAAATGCCTACTAAACAGGAGGTTTTTAATTAAATTTATTAATAAGTCCCAATTAATTATTTACTGAATTTTCAAAACAAAGTCACACATTCTAATACTAAATACTAATCTCATAGAAACATATTCAACAATATAACTTAACTCTTATTATAAAAGCTAAAGAATAAACAACCTTCTTTACAACAAGGATAAAAAACAAAACATTTAACCAACTTTTACCAAACAACTACCATATCAAAATTCCCAATAACAAGAAACTGATATATACCAGTATGCCAATTTACAAGTTATGCACCTAGTAAAGCTTTTGTTCACTGGTTCTAGAATAATTTTGAACAAACACATTAAATGTACTTCCTAAATAGAAAAATACCACATAAACTGTAAAATAAAGCTGGTAAAATGGAAGTTGAGTTCTGTGTATGATGGGTATAAGGAAAATTTAATTATCTAAACACTGAAAATTAAACTCTCGTTCAATTTTTATAATAGCATTTATATATTAATGCTTCAAGACATTATGCAATATTCAATCATCTTACCTGACTGTTGTTCCCCTGAGGTGTGAAGTGTTTAGCAATCATGAGAATATTCTGTGTGGCATACCCTGACTGTTTCATTTTAGTCACAGTATACCAGTGGGTGTGTTTATAAAATATTGTGACAGAAGCATGTCCCCCAAAACACTGACTAAATACAGATTAGCAATCACTAAAATGAACTTCCTTGTTTTGTCACTTGTGTTTTTTGTATATATCAATCAGAAACTGTGCAATACACAACTACAAAGCTACAAAAACCAGCTGATCTTCAACCTGAATTTTTGCAAGGGTAGGGTCACATTGAAAGAGATATATCAGATTCATTGTGTTCTATGTAAGACGAATTTTCTATTGGTGGTGATGTCTTTTGTCTAGGTGGTATAACACCGCATATTCCTTTTCAGCTGAACCTAATGGCATTGTTGTGATATCTATTCCTGTTATTTATACATCAGTAAGGGCCGCCTACTTTCTACTGAAGATAACTCGATATAAACAAAACGGATAAACCCATGGCCTTCAAACCAAGTGCATTACGTCCTTCGTGACAGAAGCTAATTTATATTGAATTTTATTAAAATTGTCAACCCCAGGGTCCCTGGGTATAAGCGACCACACCCAGACACCCTATTCCAGCATTCCGAGATCACGACCCTCGTGAACTCGTCGTAGTCGGCGACTCGATTCAAGAGTCAGTGATATTGCTCCACTTACCTTTTTCTTTCGTCCATCATCTTCCATCTCATAATGATCACTTGATTAAAGTATCCATGCACTCAGATTATTGCCAATCCACTGTTTCAAAGAAAAGAGAATTTGAAAGATTTCAACATTAGCTTCACTCACATTCTGACGACTGTGCTGCCATCTACGATCTAGCCAACATTGAGAAAATCACGCGAGAAAGGGTTTCCTCGTGCAACGAAAATATCATTAATAAAGATAATTCCTCTAATTGAATTACCTGTTATATAACCAGAACTATCAAAAATAATTCTAAATTACGAGGGAAAGTAAAAAAGAATAAAAGATAATAATATTTCGCTTTCCAAGGTCAAGGTTAAAGACTTGAAGCATGAATACCTGTCAGTCACTCCCCTTTAAAAGTGTGGATGTAAGGTACAACATGTACTTTTAATTGTTATTTCTTTATGTTTTGAATTTGATGAGTTTCATTATGTTGTAACTGAGCTAAAGCTCGCTTAGTGCTACTGCTTAGTGTCTGCCTGGTACCAGCTCGGTATCATTTCCACTAAAAGCAGAACTAAAAGCATTTATCTGCAGTGTTAGAATGGGGGTTGGTGGGGAATATGAATGGGGAATGTCATTTAAGCAGTTTTGTAAGAAACCCATGAAAAGGGGGGGGGGGAAATTGGGGTAAATGGATAAATTTATTCATAATACTTGTGCTGCCTCATAGTCTGTTAAATGGGTTTATAAGAATTTGAATTTCTCTTGCTCCTGACCAATATCCTGGGAAGTTTTATTGGTTTTATAATCTTAGTTAGGAAGGGTTCATTATGCCCCTTACAATGGAGTTGTAATGTAAAAGAATTTTTACCCAACAAAAATTGACTGGACATTCAGCTGGATGATAGCTGAAATAAGTTTTTTGTATTTTTAATTTCAGAAAACAGTTTGAAAGATGTGATGGTTGGAGCTTAAGGGCATAGAAATGCCTCAAATCATGGGAATGGTATATTAAGTACCTTGGATTTGTTCCAAAGACCTGAAAGTCAAATGACAGTAGCGTTATATTTCAGTGGACTTTACAATCTATCCAAGACAATGATTGTTTAAGGGAGAAGAGTGCCCTTATTTACTCACTAAAACAAGCCAGTTGTCTTCGGACAGCTCGTAAATGAAAGAGTTAAAAAGATTGGATCAAGGAGACCAGAAATGTCAACATTCTTCTCCAATCTGTACACAACAGCAGAAGTCTATGCCCTGTACCTTTGGGGGCTATACAAACTAGATGTGTATTTTGACATTGATTACCTCCGTTGGCTGGCATGGCTGTGGTATCCGATCATCATCTCATTTCTCCTCCCCTTGATGATAATAGCATTTCTGTATGCATCGGCTTTATTCCTGCACATATACAGACTGAGACACCAATTAAAAGATGCCTATTCTCAAGATTTTTGGAATGGTGCACGGAAAACACTGGCAGCGTTATGGGATGCTCAGGGCTATATTTGGCATGGTGAAGACTGATTTCAGAACGTGTTATGCTCTTATTATTTAAATGCTAACCAAGTTTTTATTAAAGATATTTCTTAACTGCAGTTGATTTTGATTGCATCATATTAATTCCTTTGATGAAATAACAGCATTTATCTTAGAACTGAACAAATGGCATATATATATATATATATATATATATATATATATATATATATATATATATATATATATATATATATATCAGAAAAATATGTTTTTCTCTGTAGAATTGGGTAAAAATTTGTTGACCACATTAAATCTTATTAATATCTGTACATATTTATAATCTCAGTGTAATTTAAAATTCAGGTTACGAAGTCATTGGTTTGGACAAGATTCCATCTGAGGGACCTGCACTCCTAGTTTATTACCATGGAGCTATTCCCATTGATATATATTACCTCATTGCCAAATGTATTCTACACAAAAACAGGCAGCTTCAGGCTGTTGGAGACCGGTTTCTTTTTCATATTCCAGGTGACTTAAAGCAAATAATGTGCCTTTTCCTTCTTTTTTTACCTTATTTTTGTTTTTATTGTTTGTTTTCATATTTGCCTGGAAAATCTAGTTCTCATATTGAATAAAAATTTGTTACTTATGATATATTTCAAAATTTAGTACAAAGTTTTTGTACATTTATAGCAATTATTGAACAAAGGTAGATTTATTCATTATTTTTTGGCAATTTGATGTATTGACAAATTGACTGATATGTTAATTCATTCATACATTTATACCTTCATTTTTATCATTTCAGGTTGGAAGTTGTTAATGGAAGTATTTTGTGTTCAACCAGGGACAGTGCAGAGTGGCATAGATCTGATGAAACAAGGGCAGCTTTTAGCCATTGCACCAGGTATTTGGTATTAGATTATTACTGAATCAGAGTATAAAGAGTATTTCTGTTACAGAAATATATAGCAAGAAAAGGCACGTTTTTATTTAAATGAGTCTATGAGGAACATGAAATTTTGATTTGAAAATTTGTTCACAAAAGTAGGTTATAAACTTGGTTAAAAACTTAATTTTAGAAATTTAGAAGGAAATTCTTAACATTTCTTTAACTAACATACACAGTGAGGATTTAATAAGTTTAAGGTGTTTAAATCTGTGTAATTGGAAACATTATGTCACTGTGTCTTATAGGTGGAGTACGTGAAGCATACTTTAGTGATGAATTCTATGGATTGCAGTGGGGGAAAAGAACAGGGTTTGCCAAAATTGCTGTACACGCACAAGTGGTTAGTAAAGACATTTTCGAGGCTCATTTCAAAATTAATATTGGAGTGGAAAATGATGACAAGGCTGATTGTTTACTGAAGTACTTAACAACATGATAATCTTACATAATTGTACCTCTTGTACAATTCTAGGTTTCTGATTAGTCAGACACAATGTCCTATTCAGTATATTGTGCTTGTGTGATACTGCCTTTTACTATTACCAAATTAGATATCAACAGTCTGTATAAATGCTATTGCAAACATTTGATATGTCTTTTGATATCTCATTTTAGCCAATTATTCCAATGTTTACTCAAAATTGCAGAGAAGCGTTCCGCTCATTGGGACTTGGAAAAGGTGAGAAACCCTTATTATTTTACAAATGGTTAAAGAATCTCTTGAAGCACACTCTTCATGAAAATAATTTACACAGCTACCAGTACTTATAAAGCATTGCCTAAGGAAATGAGCATCATTTCAGATTGGTTGAGGAGGATTTATGAAAGAACTAGGCTCCCACTGGTTCCAATTTATGGGGGATTTCCAGTCAAAATGAGGTTTGTGGCATAGTGACATTATATATTGCACAGATAAAGTATATTTTAAAATTTTATTTCTTAAATATTGTTATCTGGATCATATTCTTGTCAGTTAAAAGATACATAATTTACCTTTCAAAATGAATTTTCCTCAGGGTGGGTGGGGGGAGCAATTTTCTCGTTCTCCCAAATCCTTGCTCCACCCATACCTGTACTTGGGTTCAGTGTTTTGTTCCATTCTTTATTTATTGATTTAGTTCCAAATGACCGGCTAGTCAGAAAAAATATAACTTTAATATTACTAATGGAAACCTGTTTTGAAATTCAGGACCATAATTGGAGATCCTATTCCTTATGATCCAAACCTTAGTGTTGAACAAGTTGCAAAAAAGGTAAAAAATCACAAGTTTCATGTGATAAATTGAAATACTCAATAAATGAGCAAATTTAAAAAAACAGTTAAATAAATAATAACAGAATAACTAAATATCACAATGCTATAGTGGTTTAAAATTTGAAGGTAATCCTGTTGTTGATGGATTTAAAATTTTTATTTTAGGTACACACAAGTATAGAAAGTCTTATAGTTCAACATCAGAAGGTTCCAGGTAATATACTCAGGGCTTTATTGGAGAGGTTGTTCACTCCAAAAATTTATGTACAAGAAAGCTGATCATGCTTGGTCTCAATTTATGAATGTGGAAAGAAAATGTTACAAATAAAGTGTCCTCTATTGATTTAAACATTCTGTCAAGAAGAAAACATTACAGAAAGGAAATTTGATAAAAACCTGCAACACTGAAATGAAATGTGCAATTAATATTACTTCGTAAAGGTAAACACAATTTGACACACATGTAGCTCATAAAGTAATTTCTTTTGCATGATTTACTTGTAAGTGCAATTGTAACTATCTTGTAGATAGTTTTTTCACTGTTTGTCACTTTTCAGATGACTTTGGAACTTCCTTTTGAAGAATTGTGTGTCAAATAATTGAATGTATGAATGTAAATGTGTAGGATAGGAATGTTTGACAATGCCTTTTGAAATCTGTGCAATCTAATGATTTAAACACTCATCAGTCATCCATGTGAACCGCCTGGATACTGAACACAATAAAATCAAAATTAAGGATTTGCTTAATGTAATAAGTTCCATAATCTATTATGCCAGTTATTATTTTGACAGTCATTTTTTTGACAGTTAAGGGACTGGGAATTTACTTCTATTGGTCTTTTTAGATAGTTTTTAAATACTCTTATAGTTATAGTCATGCAATATTTTGAATGTTGTTAGTGGATTCCTAGGGCTCATTCCCAATTAAACAGTTTTGTTTGAGCCCTTATTTTACTATTGATGCAGTGGATGCACATTAATGACCTAATAATGCTCTACCAATTCTGTAGAACAAATTGAATTGGGGTTACATTTTGTTTGTAATTATAATTTATTGTCGGTCATTCCATTGTAATTATTTTCCATATTTTTGTTAGAGTCTTTTTGTTAAAGAATCAGTCAGACATGATGGTCAGTTGCCAAATGTTTGATTTTTTTTTTTCAGTGAAAACTTGGCATTAGATTTTTGGTGCTGACTTTCAATTCATAATTTTTATTACTATTCGATATCTGTAGCCATAAAAAACCATTTCCACAAGGAAATTAATAGCACAAGTTCTATCAAAACAAGTTAACATATTGCTTGTTATGGATCAAATGTAATATAACTAAAATATAGGAAATGTTTTTGTTGCAATAAATGTTATCTTCTATCGTACTATTTTGTTGAATAAAAAATTACTAGAAAAGTGAAGTTCTTTGTCAACAAATGACTTAATGTTCATTTAAAGTGATAGGTTGCCAATTTGAGGAAAACTCAAAGCACCAAAACTGTCATAAATACAGACAAAAAGCAGGAAATAATGCACAAAATGGGCCATTTTCTCAATTTTGATGCAATACTACATAATGCTAAATGGCAAAATCATCACCAAATTTCAATTATGCACAACAGGTAACATGGACAATAAGTTTGTTGAGGCAAAGAGCCTTTCGTTGAGTAAGAGCGCCATCATAGTTGTTGAGATGATACAAGAATGGTGTCTAAAATTATTAATCTTGAATTATTCATCTTAAATAATCATCATCATTAGATGTGTATATTATTCATCAAAACAATTTCAACTTGTTTTTTTTTTTTTTTTTTGTCCATTCTATGCATTCAGTTTTACGCTCTGCTGTCTTCAAGAAAGGTTTGTGTGTTAGCCTCTTAATTCTACAAAATATCAATTAGGCTAATAAATAGCCCTCGCATGAGAACTTATTATATCATGTATTTTATTATCGAAGACTAATAAAAGCTGAGAAGTCTTTAGATATATGCCAAGGTATGATCTTTATTAAAAATATCAATTTTTATGAGATTACAAATTGTTTCATATGTAATTGTTTGGCACCATTGCCTTGTTTTTGAAAAATTACAACTGTCCTTCAAAACACAGACGTTAAATTTTTATATTGGCCAATTTCACCCATGCATTAGCATATCTTCACAGCATAACCTGCAATTAACCTTCCTACAATTTTAAATGCATATTGCATTTTTAATGCAGGTAAAATAAATGTTATTCTAAGCAAAGTCAGATGGATGTACCTTTTAATACACACAACCAATAAAACATTTCTAATATACTTTCTCAAAACAACACCAAGAAGCAAATTAAATCAAATCAACCAGATGGTAAACACAGGCAGGCTTTGTCAATTTCAACATTTGTTTATATCAAACTTCGGCCTTTTGCACATGGGCAGTCATTTGAATCCTGTCCTATTGCATCAATAAAAAACTCACCTTTGAATCAAAATTTCTCTGAAAAACAGTTATCAAACATCGTTGTTAGTTCGCTGAATAACAGTTATCAAAGATCATGAGGAGTGTCTTTGTCTGCACAGTATCCAAATATTTGTCGATCACATTGAAAGGTACAGACATCTGTGTCTGTACATAAATGAACAACACTTTAGAGAGCAATCACCATGTACTAAGTTTTTTGTATCATCCCTTTACATCCCTGCCCTGTTTCTCTTGCACTGTTACACCTCGCATCATTACTCCATTTGTGAAAAATAGTATATTAAACATTAGCCTCAATCTAAAAACCTTACTGTAAATATGAAGACCTGAAAGTTTTGGATATTAATTTTTAAAAAACCATGAATGGAGTATCAATGCTTGGGGGAAGCGATATGGGTAATATATTTATGACAGGGGAGTTGCAATGAGCAAAAGTAATAATCAGGGGCGGATTGAGGCCGTCTTCTAAGTCTTCTGGAAGACGGTCAGATTTTGAAGTTTACATTGACGAGTACCCTTTTTTTTGTTGGAAGACTGTCAAAAATGGAGGATGGATTAACAAAGATAATTTGGTAAACTGTCAGAAAATATCTCTGGATCTGCCCCTGACAATGGCATAACATAGAGAGATGACTCCAAAATTTTCAAGGTGGAAATGCATTTTGGTGAAACTAATAAGTAAACATGGCTACAACACATCTGAAGTATACAAACTGCATAAATTATTTAAAGGCAATGAAAAGACGGGGGTGTCTTGATAGTCTGAAGGCTCATTGGTACGAAAACTAGTAACATCTTCATTGTTTTTTTAATCAAGGATTCATTGATCTGAAGGTTCTATAGTGAACATTCGGGCCAATGAACCTATGGACTTTTGAACCTTCAGACTATTGCTACAGCCCTGAAAAGGCATCATAGACCCCATTTCCATATATTTAAGATCGATCTATCCCTGTGGGGAGTCTCACTAGATTACTGTCAGCTTAGCTGGCTTAAGCATCTCTCCCGCCTACTGAAAGCTGTAAGGGGGTTATTAACTATGGTGCGCGCTCGTTTGACTGCAATTTAGCTTGAACCCCCAGGGAGTTAGGTCGATCTAAATCTTAATCCCTGGATCAATCTAAATCTCTGGGAATACACCCATAGACAGCATAGAAACGGAAATCTTTACAGATTAGATGGCAATAAAAAATTTTATCCACAATTCTATACTAGCACATAAAATTTCAGCTGTTAATCAAAATGTTTACAGCTTGAAATGATAAAGCTGTAACATATCTATTGTTTAATGTTAATGAAAACAATTTTTTTTTAAATGGTATTACCTAATGACTAAAATGGAAGAAGAAACTAAGTTTAGTATTCTCATAATCATTTAAATTTAAACAATATACAGTATTAATAACCCTATTGGTTTTTAACTCAAACATTTACTTTGGCACACAGGAGGAAATAATGTACTACATACCTTTACAATATTTCTGCATCGTATTAATATCATTAATATTAAACAACTTCCTAAAACAATGAGCAAAACCTGCAAAGTACTAGTACTCTATATGAGTTTCAGTCATATCCAAGATTTGAGCTTAAAAAAATACATAATAATATTATTATCTTATTTTCCCAAAATCTTGAAAAGAAAATACAATATTTCTCTGACACTTAAGGGCAAGAAAATTCGCTCAGGTTAGAGGAATGTTACAATTTTTAAAAATTTAAACTAAATTGAAAAAAAAAAAACTTAAGAGATTTATGATTAACAATAATTCGTGTTATTAGGCAAATTATCAGTGGGCTTCTACTGGCCGAGACAAGATGGTCACATGGTACCAGCTATTTATCACTTATATTTAGTTTGTGAAGTCCAGACTGATGACCCATCTCCTTTGTAAAATTATTACATTACTTAAATATATAAATGAACAAAAATAACAATATCCTGGTAAAAGTACTGCAGTAAATTGTGCATCTTTACATTAAAGCAAAGTGAAAGCTACACATATCAGCAAAACAAAATACAATCAATAACATGAGTGCAAAAAAAAAAAAAAAAAAAAAAAAAAAAAACAAGATAATTAGGCTGAATTAATGCTGTGATTGATGTAAAATATTCTTTTATTGGTCTCATTCTTTTTAAAGTGATGTTGTATAAATACATTTATCATGTTGAAAGCTTTGGTTCTCCTCAGGCCCAATATCATCTTGCTCTGGAGTTTGTTGGGGTTTCAACTCTGCTGTTGATGTATCTATATCTTCTTCTCTTACGGTATGATGTAACTGTTCTCTGTGTTCCATATGGTGATGACTATTTGTTGAACCTGTCCTTTCAAGAACACTGCCATTTGACTCCTTGGTATAATTTTCCCTTATGTGAGTCACTTTGGCACAACATTCTTGGTTGGGGCATGGCAGACACCCCCTGTGTATGGCACCAGTGGGATGCAAGCGCAGGTAATACACTGTCATGAACACCAAAGCCATTGGATACAGCAACAACACAAATATAGGTGCTGGTAGGTGGTACCAAACACCTGTCTGTGCTGTCATGAAGTACCACAATAATATCAGCACTGCATTTTCTACATATTCCAATGTATATACAAATAGGTACCTGAACCGGGTGTGTCCTTCATAGATATTTATAAAACAAAATATATAGACTATTCCCATTAGTGCTTTGAATAGATACTCCTCTGGTAAATGTTTGCAAAATTCTGCTTTTGTAGCTGATGAGATTAAATAGGTTGTCATGATGATCCAATGTACCAGAGGAAAAATAATGCTATAAATTCCAAATGCTGCAATGAACAGAGCAAGTACAATTACTCGTGGTGCGATTATACAGCTACGCCATAAGAACATGAGAATGATTCCTGGAATTTCCATATTTTTCTTGTCATTGCGAGAGTAACGTAATGCTTTGTGGTAGGCTACGATGGACCAGCTCAGAGATATCCAGGATGTAAATACAGCACCAATCTGAAGAGTTACTGAATAAAGGAAAGATTATGATAAGTTCAACATGAAAGTGGAAATATTAAAAAGAAAAAATGCACCTAAATCACTTAACTTTGTAATTGGGGGGTCTGAACATAATAATTCAATTCCATGTATTAAACTAATATTTTCAATAATGTTTAATAAATGAATTCTCCTAATGGGTAAATACTATATCTGGAGCTGATAAGTTTTTCCTTAAAGTATGCATTACAATTATCATATTCAAAATATGAATTCAATAAAATAAACATCAACACTGATTGAACTTCCTACAGAACTGTTAACCACTTATCTAAGATTGGTTATACTCATGATCACAATGTAAAATAATCTTATCAATATTTTACAGCACAAATCTCACCTCTCAGCCAATGTTCATCAGTCCCCTGGTTAATCATAATATACAACTGCAATACTAGTTGAGGTGCTGCCTCAGTAAAGCATTCAAATAGCCTTAACATAGATGAATCAACATCTTCAAATAACATGAGGTAGTAGTACTTTTCCCTTTCCTTTCTGTCATGACATTTTCTGCTTTTGTAACCAAAGTATATTGATTCGATGTACCTGAAACAAAAACCTACATTTACAAAACATGATAATGTACAGTTTATTTTTTAAAAGTTAAAAGGCAAGATTGAAACAAGAAGCTTTTAACTAGTTTATAACTGATCTGAGACACATCAATCCATGAGTTATCAAAGATCAATACTGTAATTACAAACAGATTTTCATGGAAATGAATCTTATTTCTTGAGACTGTATGAGCTAGATATATAAGATAGGGAAATCCCTTTCACTGCCTTAGAAGAGATATTAGCACTAGTACTTTTGCTTTCCACTGGCATTCCAGATGCAGGGGCGGAATGGGGCCCGTCTTCTGGGTCCTCTGGAAGACGGTCAGATATTCAAGTTTACATTGATGGGTATCTAATTTTTTCTGTTGGAAGACGTTCAAAAACTGAGGATTGATCAAAAAGATGATTTGGAAGACTGTCAGAAAATATCTCTGAATCCGCCCCTGAGATGGAATAGCAGTCAGCTGAATCCTGACTTGTACTCAGTGCAAAGATACTCGATAATATATAATATAATTTCTACTGTTATCTCTAATAAGTAACATACACAGATTTGAGAACTAGCTAGAGCATATATAACAAGGAGGATAACTTAGTCTACTTAAAGAGACTAAAGTTCAACAGTCCAAATTGTCCCTGCATGAAGTAAGACAAAAGACATCGCTCATTTACAGCTGCAGGAAAAAAGATAAACATGACAGTGTATTCCACATATGTAATCAAAAGAAATAAAGTGTTAAGTTATGATTATAAAATAGTTGAAAATATATCACTCATGCATTACTACTTTACTGGTCAAAACAACTGACTTTTAAAACTTCAATTTAAATACTTTTTTTGGGATCTCTCCAGAAAAATGTTTCCTTCAGCCAAACAGGTTACAAATTTGTTGAGGCAAATGAATAAATCAATTTAATATTTTTTTACTGAAAAAGGAAATATTTTGCATTTTCTGTAGATCTAACCAAATTGAAAGATATTTAGCATCTATCTAAACTTGAATGCTCTCTATTTATTGGACCCAAATGTCTTACGGGCCCATTAAAGTTGTTTATAAACGTAAAATGATCAAACCGAAACAGTGTACTAGAGGTGGAAATAATGTTAAACTTCTCTTTTGATTGGGAAACAGAACGCCCACTGTGTCTCCCATCTTCATATTCTGCACATTATTTATGGTAAGAGTATATATCCTAGTATCTCCAGCAACTATAGCTTTCAAGGAGCAAACGACAGTGAGTTCTAGATGTATCAAAAAACATGTTGACTAGATCAATTTGATCATTTCCACCTTATGTACACTGGTTCAATCGTACTCCAGCACAACGACAGGAATACTTGAGTAAATTCATAGGAAAAATACCTGATAACAGGCGCCAAATGCAACAACAAAAACACTGCTCTCAGCAGCCATCTTAAACAATGTTCAGGCGGAGCTTCACTGTGTTTCGCATCCAAAATATAAAATCTGATACTGCATACAGTTAGTATAATACTTGGTAATACAATTAATGCAGCTGTCCATCCAAAGAGCAGAAAATCTCTGTGATACCAATATTCTACAGCGAGTGCTATGTCAAAGCCTGTATCAGCAATGTAACCGACAACGGAAGAGATTGTGAACAGAGCGTCCAAACAAGTGTAGGATAAGTGTTCCGGTGGATGGTCAACTGTATCAAACCCCGGTCCATCGACAACATCATAAAATGATTTTCGTTGTTGTTGTTTGGATCGTCTGCTCCAAGCGATTTTCTTATGTGAGTTACCCATTAATATGCATGTTCACCCTAATGCACCGGAAGTAAATCACATTTTAGAAAGAGCTAGGGGACGTTGTTTCACTTAGTTTTGCAGTAGAAAAAAATGGAAAATGACAGCTTGTTTCTATAAAGTTTAAAAAAAGACCTAATATGAAAGTCACTTAAATAGAAAATGTTATCTGAACTTTAATCGTATGATAATCAGCACTTTTTAGTTGCAAGTGAAAGTTTTCTCTACTTCTATGACGCACTAGCCGCTCCCCCAGTTCATTTTAAGTGCAGCTATGTGATTGGCTAGAAAAGGGGGCTTGCCTCAACTCAAGGTCACCGATGGCAAAATAAGCAGTAGAGTTTACCAGATTTAGCAAGTAAGTCTGATGATTTTAACGTATTTTACGGGGTAAATGGTGCTCAGTTACTTAAGAATGAGTAAAGTAGGTAACTATCGGTATGAAAATATAACTTTGGATAACTGTCACGTTTAAAAAATTGATTGCATCAAGGATCCGGCAACCTCGTGTTAGATCTACATGCTTTAGTTTACGCAATGCCACGACTCATAATAAAGTCATATTCAATTAAACTTCATATGAAATCGGTTAACAGTGAAGATCTAATATGACATGATAGTAAAAAAACATGTATTACACCAGCCAGCTTTGAGTTCATGAAAGGGTATTTCAAATTTGGTCTTTATGACAAAGCCGTGGCCGGCGTAGTTTATTATTTTTTAAATTTTATTTTATTTATTATTTTTTCAAAACAAATGTACACGTGTATCTAGGAAAGTACTGATAAATATATTTTATCGTACGTGTCATTGCTACATTGGCATTATACCATTGCTTTATAGTACTAGACATGATTATGAGTACATACAAGCTAGCTACTGGTAGCTGTTGCATTCTGTACATGTACAATGCAGGCACATGTGTACTGTTAGGTCAATGCATGGACATCTTTTGGTTATTTAAAATTGTCATTTAAAATGTACTTTGTACACAAAATTACATACATTTAATGAATGTTTCACAATATGGCATTTTCTCTGTCATGTAGCTTGTGTCAGCAATTATATAAAGATACAGTGCATGAATTAGGGCACAAGAAAGACAGCACACTACATGTATATTCAATGATTATTATAGTCATATAACAAGAAATACTTATAACTTTCAGGTTTGATCAGCATTTCTTCATCTTCATTCCACCTGAACCAGCATTCCAGTTAGAATCTTAGAATTCCATCTTATCAGTCATCACTTATTTTGAAAGCATTCTCATTAATTGTGATTAAGCAGCCTGTAAGAGATGTTACCAGTAAGAGCAACAAGAAAACTTGTTTCTTATGTTGTGAACCCAGTATGCAATGTTTCTATAAGGAATCTTAATGGAGCTACAGCATCAGAACCATGGCTGAAGGAAGAGGAAAAGGAGTACTACCCAAAACCTGAAGAGGATAAACCAAGAATTTTAATCACAGGTAAAACATTTTTATGGAATATGGAAAGAGTTATACATACCATTATACACATTAATTTAGATTCTTAAAGTTTGTTATTAAAAATGTTTCTTTATCTTAAAACTTAAAGTTTAATGAGTTATAATAAGTAAACAAAAACAGGGCAGCACTATTTTCATAGCATATACACAAATGGACATTGTTATAGATACAAATGAGCCTGCCACATGCATTTAAGCCTGGCGAGGTAGACCAAATAATGCCACCATAAAACTCGGGCATAGAAGATAAACATCTGATGTGTTTTGAGCAACCAGTTCTATGCATCATTAAGTGCACTGAATAATGTTAACAGGTGCTGTTGAATTACTTTTGATGACTGAAAGTTTTTTTATTGGATATTATTATTATTGTTACTATTATTATTATTATTATTTTGGTAGGTGTTCTGTTGAATATGAATAAATTAAAACAATTCATATTTTTGTAATAAATCGTTTTGAAATATACAGAGACTGAAATCATGTTATTTGACCTAAAATTATAATTAAAAATCCAACCAACTGGAAGTCTTCTGCTTTGTCTAGCTTAAGGTTTCTAATTTTTAAAGTTGCATCATGGATTGAAGATGTGGGTCTTTTAGGTAATCACCATAAAAACAAATTGAAAGGTCTAAATAGTGGCACAGTTGAAAGCAGAAATATGTACTGTCTCAGGGTCTGTTCTAGCTTGTTCTTTTAAAGAACATTATTACGCTATCAAAATGTGGAGCAATTAATACAGGCACCAGGAGTGTTTATTTTCTAATGTCATTTGATGTCAAATATTAAAGGTCTTACTTTCAGTTATTTGTTTGAATTGTTCAGTTGTATTGAAATATATACCAGCAGAATCAGAATTTTCTAATGGCAAAAAGAAGGTTGGCATTATCATATGAAAAGATCCATTTTGCCAAATGATGGCAGCTCTAAAGTGTGTCTAGCTTGGTTTAAAACAAGGCTACTATAGTAAGACATATGCAGTAATAGATAGTAGTAACTTCATACTTCTCTATGTCAAATTGTTGAGATTGTTTGTATCTATCTTAGGTAGTTTGGGGCAGCTTGGAACAGGGCTTGCTAAATTACTACGGTAATTATGTGCACTCTATATTCTAACATACTACAGCAATGCATATTAAATGATAATGTAAGCAGTACCTGTCTGACACAGATTTGATAAAGTTCAAGAGGACATTGTGCATTTCTATTGTTTTATATAATTACATATGACATGAAAAGCTGTTTGGATAGAAATGTCACATTGTATATGAACAGTTAAAAGGCATTCTCTAAAGTATTAACATGTTTTTGCCTGTCTTTTGTAAGTAGACTTCTATTAACTTTTCAAAATTATTAGTAATTTTATGTTCATACTAATTTATGCTTCTTATCTTTTCATTGACTGAATGTTAAATATTTTTGTTACCAATATATGTTTTATTTTTTCAGGAATAAATTTGGCAAGGATAATGTTATCATGTCAGATATTATCCGGGCCCCAAAAAATGAATTTAACAGAGGTAAATATAAGCTGATCAAAGAGAATGTACATCATGTGACATTGCCTTCAGTTCACTTTTAGTGCTAGTATTTTAATGGTGCAAATTGGGGAATTTTGTCTACCAAACCTGGGCCCTGGTAGAGGGTAGGAGTATATTCAGTCTTAGAGTGCATTCCCATAGATTTAGATTGATCCATCTAGATCAACCTAACTCCCTGGGGGTTCACGCTAAATTGCTCTCAGCCGAGCGCGCACGGTAGTCAATTACCCCCTTACAGCTTTTAGTAGGCGGGGCAGACATTTAAGCCGGCTAAGCTGACAGTCATCTAGTGAGACTCCCCACAGGGATAGATCGATCTAAAATCTGTGGGAATGGGGTCTTAGATAATGAGACTTCCAGTAAGAAATAATTCATCCCTGTGGACATCATTGTCCTTCACTGGGTAAAGTGTGGTAAATACTTTTATTACTTTCCTGGCCAGTGTGCATTTACTATTATAAATGAACAGAGGGGAAAACTAGAGGCAAGTTAAACAGCTGTAATATTTTAATGCAAAGCTAATTTTAATTAAAAGATGTTTTAACATAGACATAAAGTATGTTAGTACAGGGCCGTAGCCTCCGGGGGGGCAGGGGGGGCAGCTGCCCCCCCTGGAAATTGGGGTGCAAAAAAAAAAAAAAAAATGATCGTAAAAAAAATAATTGCAAAGTTGGTATCAATTCTGTGAGAAAAGGCACTCATGGCCACTAGACAATCATTCAACAATCTGTTTACAAAGGTGTACTGTTTTTAGCCAACTCAGTTCATGCCAAAAAGCTCACCCTCCCTGAGGGAGCTATCCCTCAGGCCAATTGGCGTGTTGTGTTGAAAAAATGACTGTACTTATGGCAAAATGAACCCACAATTTCTAATTCTGATTGACCAATAAATAACATTTAAAATGCACCAGAATGCAGTATTATACATACAGTTTTAAAAAATTTTTCACACCGTGGGAGGGGGACAGCCCCTCCCACACACACACCCCTCGGGGGCTTCGCCCCCTCGTGTCCGCTTACTGCCCCCCTGGCATTTTGCTCAGGCTACGGCCCTGCAGTAGACGCTTCCACTACTATTTAGGCCTACAGACACCACTTGAAACTGGTCCTACAGTCAAAACTTTTGACTTCAATTTTTTTACATAATGGCAAAGATGTTAACTGATGTTGCANTGTAGTATAAATACAACACTAATTACAGCAATAAACAAATAAAGTGAAAGCACAAAGACATAGAGGTAGGTAACTACTGTAAGTGTAACACAAATTGAAATTATATGCATATTTATATATTTAACTATATATGAAGTAACTGAGCACAGTGTGAAATAATCAATGAGCCTTAATGTAGGTAGATGCCACATGGGTTGTTAATTACTATTAACCAGTCATCCATGCACGCAACCCTACTCCCTCTTACTATAGTATATGTCTTTCTTTGGGTAATGCATGGTATATACTTTTATTAATGATTTTTTACACAATACTATAAATTGAATATTTGTGAAGGGGCTTTTTAAACTTTATAAAACCTATCAACTTTATTCCCTCTTTTCAGGACCATTTTTGTATGCTGATATTTTGGATTTCAAAAATCTCCAGGAAATCATAGTTAACCAGCGTGTGGACTGGTTGGTGCATTTCAGTGCCCTGTTGAGTGCTATAGGAGAGGCTAACATTCCTCTAGCAATGAGAGTAAACATAGAAGGGGTACACAATGTAATGGAACTGGCCAAGCAATACCATCTTAAGCTTTTCATACCCAGTACCATTGGTAAGATGTGCTATTAAATGTAGATGTTATGTACTGTATATATTTTAAATGGCACTATAAATGTAGCCCATGGCTATAAGCTGTAATTTACTAGCTTAAAGAATATTTGCCAGGAGCTGGGGATACCAGTAGTTTGCTGTAGAGTTAAAGAAAACATAAGAATGATAACTGTGAACATGTATTTTAATTATTGTGCTTGTGTATCATTTAATTTAAACACATAAAAACTTATGGAACTTTTAAAATGCCCTTCACTCTAGGTGCATTTGGACCATCCTCTCCCAGGAACCCTACCCCTGACCTGGCCATACAGAGACCACAAACTATTTATGGAGTCTCCAAGGTGCATGCAGAACTTTTAGGAGAGGTAGGGTGAAGTTACATCCAGAATATATTTTTATATTTAATCAGGGATGCAATCAGTATCATTCTAACAGAATAACACTAGCAAGCTTTATTTCTATTTTTTAAATTAAAGTCAATTGCAATCAAGCGTAACAAACACTGTGCTATTTCAGTACTACAACTACAGATTTGGTTTGGACTTTCGATGCCTGCGTTTCCCAGGAGTGATTTCTGCTGACACTAATCCTGGTGGAGGGACAACAGGTAAAACTGAAATGTGGGCATTATTATCTAATACCAAAATTAAGGGGATAAATGCCATGACAAAAAACATTCTTGGTAATTTTTTGCTAAGCTACTTAATCTGCTTGAAAATTACACCTAATGGAGTTTTGGGGTACATTATAGAAACATGACTACATGTACAAACAAACATTGGTGAATCAAAAAAGAGCCCTTTTCCTCCATTTTGATCATCAATTGTATTTCTCAACCTTAGATGTTTTTTTAACTATATGATAACTGCTGCTACCCATTTCAATCTACAAAGTAGTACAGAAATTGCTTTCAGTGATCTGATAGCAAACTTGAAAGACTTAATTCATTGTCTCAGGCAGTGGGTTTGAATATACTTGTTGTAGGTACGGATAAAAGTACCATTACTTAACAATTCTAGATTATGCTGTGAAAATTTTCCATGATGCCCTCAGAACTGGCCACCATGAGTGCTATCTTGAACCAGATACAAGACTCCCCATGATGTACATTGATGATTGCCTGCGCTCCTTGATGGAGGTAATGGAAACCCCAGCAGAAAATCTGAAGATGCGCACCTATAATGTGACAGCCATGAGTTTCACACCAGCAGAGCTTGCAGAGGAAGTAAAGAAGTATGTGCCAAACTTCCGGATCACTTACAGGGTGGATCCTGTTAGACAACAAATTGGTATGTACATGAACTTACTCTCAGCTTACGTGAGACATAGTGTTTTGACAAATTTCTGCTTAATTTGTATCATGCTTTAAAATGTTGAAAATGCTACATATTCAAATTGTGTATAAAGTAAAGAAACTTGACTTATAAAATGTTTTTATCTTTCTAAATGAGACAAAAGATAAAACCTGAAAACTGAATAATGATGAAGTGTGAAATGGTCTAGTGAGCTAGGTTAGAGCAGTACTTAAGTAAGAATAAATTATAATACAGATGGTACAAGAGCATGTAGTAGTATATGTTACTTAAGAATTTGTAACTTTTATCATCCTTTGTGAAGATGTTCATTTATCACCAATTCTTATACAGTTGTAGAGATATTTTTAATTTCACAATTGAAAATGTTTAATATTATAATACTTGCAGCTAACTCCTGGCCCCAAGTTTTTGATGACACAAATGCAAGAAACCACTGGGGCTGGCAGCATGAGCATGACATACATGGTCTGGCAAAGAAAATGTTTGATTATCTTATGCCTCTGTATGGAAAGACTTTTGGCTAGTAGAGAATGATAATTAATTATGCAGCAAACCTGTAAGGCAGCTAATTTGATGAATGTATGGGTTTGATAAAACAAGTAGAGATGGAACAAATCTTCAAAAAGTAAATGTGTCAATTAACTTAGTATAACATGCATTATTACATGACAAGAAACAGAAACATTCCCATTTTGATCTGGATCCAGTGACTTGTAGGTTTATTTTTATTTTATTTATTTTTGTTCTCATTGGTGGTTTGATTTAAAGTGATGAAATATTTATAATTTAGGCTTCAACTTCAGTTTTTTTGATTGTTTGTTTTTTGCTTTTTCAAACTGATTTGTAAACTTTGGTATGTCACTAGTGTAAAAGCTAAATACTTTGCTCTTATATACCTTTTGAGACAATCTTTGAAACATGTTTTTGCCATAAAATAGTTATTAGTTTTGATCAATTTGCCAGCACTGGAAATGGCAGTTGTTTGGTATAAACCCTTAGGAATCTTAAAATTATAGCAAAAACAGACAGATGAAAAAACGGAAAGTATATTTATAATTTTTGAGGTTGTTGAGACCAGATATACATTGTGTATTGTTATTTTTAATTTGGGTTGAGTGTTTATATTTTAGAATTTAAAATGTCATTACAGACTGCATTCTCTCTCTCTTTTTTTTTTTTTTTTTTGCATTTAAGGATATCATTTGTTTTCAGTGAAGTGGCAAATATTATCCGTTTGGAATGGTGAATCTCACTTTTATCTCTATTTAAGTTTGATTTTAAGAGGCCATAATACAATTCAACATCTTTTTGAATTTTACTTCTCATTCTAGTCTTGTTTTAAAATGAATCTCAGAGGAGCCAGTGATATCATTCCATATGTATTTTATTTCAAGCTTGTGTGACTTTATATATGTAACATTGCCAGTGTTTACTTTTTAAATGTTTGAGTTAGTGTGTAGAGATTTAGTGGAGCATACCTATTCCAAGTATGCTCTTACCATTTCAGTCCTTTATGGCAGCTATTTGTAAAGGAGAAAAAGGTTTTAGTTATTGAATATATATATATATATATACACACACATATACCAGCATAATATGTGCAGTTGTATTTGAACACAGCCATTAGGCACTAATATAATGAGCTTTTGCTAGCAAATTATTTCATCATCAAGAATGAAGTTTTATGAGACCTACTGTCAAGTTTGTGTATTACTACACATATTCAATTTTTAATGAATAAAACATTTTGGCAGCAACTGTTTAGTTTACAAAATCACAACTTAATATTGCTCATTGCCCCCAATTCCAATATAAAAGCAGGATGTCTTTCATAACAAAAAATTTTTATGTAGGAAATCAAAACTATAAACAAAATACCTTATTCAGTACCTATAATATTCCCCATTTGGTAGAGAAATGTGCTCTACCCGAGTGCCCTTGAATCAACAATTTCCAACTTCGTTTCATGAAAAGTTGCACTTAAGGTTTATTTTTACTAATGCTCAGTTGATACATAAAAAGTACAGTAAAATAACATTTCGGTACAAAGAATAAAGCTGTCCACATGTACATGTATTTCCACTTTAATAAAGAATTATTCTTAAGACAAAATCCTTCACATTATCAATGACAAATTTTCATTCATCCATTCTTTTTCAATATGTACATAATATTTTAAGTTCCTGGAACCATCTTTCAATTTTTTTCTTAAAATTGTAATCAAATTACACTTGAACATTTCACTATGTTTTAACAAACGTCAAAGACACATTTACATTGTCATGTATGCACTAGACTACACAACCAGTCATTCTGGTGTTAGTATTCACCAAGCCACGGATATCAACTTCCCACTTTGTGAAGAAGTTTCACTGTTTCATCTATCAGACAAGGTAACTAAATGAAAACCTGGAGCTCCTTACAACCCCAAAGCAATGTGCATATAAGATGAAAAAACATCAACATCCATTCCCAAGGTAAAGAGATACTTCAGCTTCTTTCTAGAACAGAGAAATTTTGGGAGGAAAATCTGCCTAGTCTTTGCAGTTACAACAAATGTTTTCACGCACAGTTTAACATACAAATTTACAAGCTCTGGTGTTGAAGATGTGGGAAGAACCGATTTCAACGATATCAAAATATAGACATTATGATGATTATACTGGTAAACTGGACTGATCACTGGATGTTGGCTTACTATCATCAGCAGCCCTTTGAGTACAGGCATCTGTAGGCTCACTACTAGTCTCAGTTTTGGCTTTCTTTTCTTTATTTTGTTCCTGATCTTCGGACAATATTTCCTGTATAGAACGTTTATTGCCGGCCACCTTTTCTACATCCTTAAAGGTGACAATTATAGCTGTCATATTATCACATCCTGTCCCATCGCCATATGTGTGTGGTGCTAAGCAGTGGTCAAATAACTGAAATGCGATCAGCAAAATATTTTAATCAAACACTCAATTGCTTCTGCTTTGAGACAGTGTGCAATTTCCATTAGCTGTGTTTATATATACCCATTAAAGTGCTCAATGTCCAAAAAGTTATGTACAAAACTGACACGAGTACAGAAACAAGAAATCATTTAAAAGATTGACCCTTAGGTTCGAAACTATTTTCATACTGGTAAAAGAAGGTTGTGAAATACAAACCTCTTCACAGATCTTGGAAATTTTCTCTTGTTTACCCAACCTATCTCTTACAAAATCTATGACATCTTGGCTAGTCATGAAATTCCTGGAAATAGTAAAATTAGTACATAAGATCAAACATCAGACTCACACCATTATCAATATTTGATAAGCTGGGTAACTGTTTATTACTTCATGCCACCTTATCTGAATATGATGTACAGAAAACACAACATATTTCCAAAATCACATTATTTATCCAAAATATTAATCAAACTTTTTTTAGTGTTTTTAAGTTCAAAAATTGTTTTCTGTCTCTTACCATATACCATCACATGCAATGACCATAAATTCATCTTTCTCATCCAGTACAACAGACTTGATGTCAGGCAATGCTGTGATCATCTGCTCTTTTGGTGGAAGATCTGTATTCCTCTTGTAACAGTGATCACCTGGAAGAGAGTAAATGTGAAAGGTTGAAAAACAAAGAAACACAATAAGTGTATTTAATATTTTAAACTGTTCTGACCAAATTTTCAATAATGAAATTTTTTGATTTGGCAAGCGTTCCTTCTTTTGGAAACACTTGTTTATAAAGAACACCTAATGGCCTGTTCAGTTTAAAATCTCTTCTTAAAGCAATCTTTCAAATCCATTTGAAAACTGCAGAAAAACCCAATTTTAATACCTATTGCACGTGATAAATTGAGACCACCATTCACACGTCCATCTGCCGTAACTTTTCCACCAGCCTTCTCTATCCTAGATTTCTCAGGCTCATCCTCTGGCTTGTGATCAAATGACATGTCTACTGCTGACCCTTCCCTGGACACCACACATCTTGAATCTCCAGCATTGGCCACGTACAGCTCGTTACCACGCAACAACGCTACCACTGCCGTGCACCCACTGTCACTGCCAGGCTATAATAAGATGAATGATATTAATTAAGAATGAATAGGCAAATCATTTACATAAAGATTTTTGTTTATGATTCTTATATAATTATTTAAGCACCCTAAATTAAAAACATTAATTGTGTGTGGGTGAGAGAAGGCTTCAAAATAAATAAATAAATAAATAAATAAATAAATAAATAAATAAAAGTTAACTGTTAAACCAGCTGATGTGACCTGTATGGAAAAGTCTTCAGATATGAGTATCTTACTTCTTCTTTTTCCATAAATATGGGTGCTCCTTCTATATCATCCTCATCTTTATCATCCTCATCTTCATCATCCTCGTCATCTTCACTGATATGCAAAGATTACAAGAATACATTGTTGTAGAAATAAGTCATATAGCTTTGTTAACAATCATATACAGTGTAATAAATTTAATCATTAAGTTGTATTTCTATCTTTAGAATAAAAAAAATTTCATCAAAACAATTTTCTCAGCAATTCTTTTGTACTCCAGTAACAAAAAATTGATTAAATCAACTTGAACAAAATTGAATCAATCACTTAATGGCCAAATGTCCCCTAACCTGTCATCCTCCTCATCTTCAAAGTTCTCTTCTTCATCCTCATCATCCTCACTATCCTCTTCACTGTCATCCAGCACTGCTGGAGGACCACTGGCGCCAGAAGAACTGGCAGCTGTACTTGGACCAGACTGAAAAGAAATCAGGTAAAAGGTATTGTGTTAAAGCCTTTTAAAAATCTTCTACTGATTTTACTATCAATTATTCAACAACAAAACTTTTGTGATTTAAAGCCTTTGAAATTACTTGTAACTAAAATGAAAAGCAGGAAAAGGCATACTGACAACTGTGCTTCTCTTCTAAAAAGTGACAAATTACACATGTCATCAAACCTGCAATGCTTCTCATGGTAGCTACAATAAATATTATGTCCTTATTGTTAAGTAAATTAGAAATATTACGTCCCAACTGAGTTTAAGTATCAAACCAAAGCAACAACATTTTAGCTTTAGAATTATCTGGCAGCTGAGAAGGAGCGATGACAGCTAGCTCCAAATCAAGTTCAACTCTATTTTGCTTGTGTTCTGGTAAGTTGCATAAGGTTCTTCTGCGAAGAATAATACAGGTTAGACATTGTCAAGACTTAAACCCTGGCATTCTGAAAAATAAAGACATATAATTTCCATAAAAGACAATCCTAAAATACAATAAATATTTAAAAATACAATAAATATTTCAAAATAACTTACTGAGCTTCCAGATCCAGATGGACCAGGTTCCTCTGCTGCAGATGAAGATGATGATGATGGACCAGGTTTGTCCTCTGTGTCTGGACTTTTGTTAGAGGATCCTTCAACAGCACCATCCCCAGATCCTCCTGCAAAGCTCGAACTCCCAGAGTTGGAGGGGTGTGTGTCTTGGGCCAAGTTCTTATAATTTGAAGATGAAGGCTGTGATGTGTCAGATCTATTGGGTTGGGAAGTGGCTTCAGTCTGTAATGTCCTATTGTTCCTATCAATTTGCTCTTTTTCAATATTTTCATTGTTTTCATTTTCTGGGTGTCCATTAACCAGTTTGGCAAGTAAATTTTGTTTGGTCTCATCATTGGTGTCACTGATTCCTCCATTCAAGTTTTCTACATTGTCTGAATTGGATGTCAGATTGGGTTTTTTTCTTGGAACAGCGGGGGACTGAATACCTTCTTTTTTACACACTTTTCGAATATTGTTCAACATTTTATTTTCCTTCTCTTCTTTATCTTCATATTTCTTTAAGATTTCTTCCAATGGCATGGTTGCCTCTTTATACAGCAATGCAGTTTCTTCTTCAACTGAAATAAATGAAATAATTCTGAAGACATTTTGAGGTACATTAGAGTCTTCAGACTTTACGAAAGGCCAAAAAATTTGTCAGACATTCGGTCTGACAAGCTTGAAAATTCTGTCAGACCGAAACAAAATCTGTCAGACCGAAGTAAAATAATAGAAATATGAACCATTATTCATGTTTTCATGTGTATTTTCTAACGTTTTAAATCATTGACATTAAGTCAAATATTAAATTTTTGATATATATTTATTTACAAAAAAAGTAAAATAAGAAAGAAAAACAAAAAAAAAAAAAGACAAAAAATTACTGGATAACAAGTTTTTTATTTAATGAAAAAGATGTTGTGGAATGACACAAGGACTAAAACAATACAAGTACGAAGAATGTGTAGCTAGTAATATCAAATGTATGTCCATAAAAACGTCTGTTAATCAGATAACCATTTCACACGTGGTATTTGGCAATAACATATGCATTTTGAAACAGCACAGTATGGCAGTCTCTTTCATCCAATTGAAGCTTTGACAGGGACTGTCCAGCCCGAGTCTAAGTTCCTTCTTCATTTTATTTCTTTTTTTATAAAAAGAACTGTGAGCTTTCATCAAGTTCATGTGCACTTTCTCCAACTCGTGGTGAACGGTACATGCAAATACGTACATTATGTTCCATAATTTAAGAACCCGTAATAAAGCTGTAACATTTATGTTGCTATTGATCAAAATGATAACTTTAGTATTCCTGACACTCAGCACACACTATTCCTCTCCTACAGATCACAGGTCCGCCAGGGCCTACCTTCTTTCCAATTTTATTAAACTTCCGTTTCTCTTCCTCACTTCGTTTTCATTTTTGCCACGCTTTGCACCAACGAAGTGTTTAAAGTTCAACAACGTCATTTTCTAAGCAAAAGGCTAATCCATGAGTACTGTGTACGACTGATAATGAAGAAACCGAGGATCAAGTCTGTAAAAACGCAAATAGCACAAGCACATGTGTTGCGGCCATTTTGTTGTGTAGGGGTATTATGAAAACGAAAACGAGATTGTACATTACATCATTCAGGAATCCCCCAACCTCAGCCAGTCACAAAATAGTATTTTGTGAGTGAAACTGAGGTTAATAAATTATGTATAATTAGCTGGGAACTCCACGAGATTTTCACCCCGTCTCTCTATTCGAATGAAGTAAAATATATCGTCCAGAAAAGAAACAACAATGTATTCCTTATATTTACACATTCCCAGCCCGTTTGAAAACTCGCCGGACATAAGGTCCGACGATACAGGATTTTTTATCGGACCGAGACGAAATTTGCCAGGCATGTCCGACGGTCCGACACCTTTCGTAAAGTCTGGAGTCTTGGCTACTTATCTGATCTAAACCTCAATCACCAGTCATTTAATTGCTTTATTCCCCATAATATTGCATTCAGAATACTTCTCTGCAACTCTGCTGCTGCTGCATTTAATCTATCAGGATGTGGGTATTATTCAAATGGGTTATTTCACAGACAAAATGAACATTATTTTTTCCGTATTTCCAATACAATCTGTCACTGGTTGATTAACAGAAACTTAGCCAGTGTTACCCAAAACTGAGATTTTTCTTACCTGTATCTTCACCATCTATATCTTCTTGTTCATCAATGCCAGCAATATGACGTAGCTCCTCAATAACATGTTCCTGGGTCAGTAAACCATCAAAACTGAGGAAGGCATCTTCTAGACATTGGCCAATACAGTTTTCTTTATAAGCTACCGTATTTTTTATGTGCTCTGGGAGGTGTAAAGAGCAATACTGTGCCACCTCAGCACCTAATAAAGAAAAACACATCAGAATTAGATATAATCAAATTCTTTGTTAAATATGCTCAAACTGCAAGGCTGTCAACATTATTTTCAAAATGCATAAAGATATATTTTATCATCAATAAAAGTATTCATGACCACTATTAGTGGAGAGGTCACAGTTTAAGTTGTAGGCAACTCTTCAAATTCAATTGAGTACCGAGTTTATTACCTACACTTTATACATGGTCACAGTTTTTTGTAACTTGTTTATTAACAAATTATCTCTGTAATTATGGTATTTACGAAAAAGATAATCCCAAATTGCTTAATTGTAAAAAACTGTAATTTGAAATCTGTTCCAATGCCTTTCATAAAAGGCAAGTCATGCAGCCTTGCTTGTTTATTTCTATTATAATCAAAATGTGGATAATTTTTTGTGTATGTGTGTAGGGTAAGCAACAAGCACTTTAATAACTACAAAAATAGCCTAGTAAAGAAATAACTGATCAATCACCTCCATGTCCATCATAAACAGCAAATAGACTGGTCTGGGATTCTGGATCAAAATCTAGGCAACAGTTGTGGGAATCCTGTAATAAATGAATACATACATATATATAGTAATCACACATACACACCTAGAGATTTTATGAGACCGTGGCAATATACATTTTGTTCAGTTTTAATGGTGTTTTTAGGTGAAATGGAAGTGCTTTCTCTTGCTTTGTATGTCAAATAATATACTGCCACCCTCTGCCTTGAACACAAGTTTCTTCCTGATATGTTCTGGCATGTATCTCTTAGGGTGACTGTGTTTTATCTAACACGTTCAATTTTGTCCCCCTTACCCTCCCTGGGACTGCTCTCATGTAGTTTTGACCTGCGTGTGGTCCTCCTATAATGCCAAACCAGAACATAACACTGTGACAGCAATATAACATAATTAATCACTTATCAAACTCTGTGGTCAGCACTTCAGTTAGACTGAATATCTTGTGGTGTTTTAGTTGCACTATTAAGAACAATATTAACTATGAAACTTTGCAAAATAACTGTCATAGGTCATTAACATGATGCTTTCTTAAAGCTGTGGCTATAACTTGTATTCGCTGCCTAAGGACTGTGGCTTTCCAATCAATTGATGTTGACTTAACCTTTTAATATAATTGTGCATTTCCAAAGTAATATTTAACAAAAGTTTTACTATAAAGGAAGATGACTGATATAATACTGGTAAACAGTGAAACACAGATTTCCAATCTTCCTTGTGTCTGAGTCCTACTTCATCCTGTATTCAGTGTATTGTTAACTGCGAAACTGATCGTGAGAAACGTTTAAGACTCGCCTTATTTTTATAGCAGTTTTCGTCAGTAAATTATTGTACATATCATCAATGCAGTGCATTGGGGATCTTTTACGTGGAAGGAAATACTGCATTTCAGCTGAGTACACAGTCATATCCATACTCACTTCTTGAGAAATCCGCCAACCCTGCATGGATGACGCTCCATATTTCAATTTATCCTTGCCTCCATCGACAGATATCTTGTCAGTGACGGGTGCAGAAAGATATGCACCCATTATTCTAAGATTGGTGACTTTGCGTGACAGTTGATATATTTAGATAAGAGTTTTTCTTCCTTTATTGAATGAATCACCCACGTGTATCACAATGCACGGCCATGATGAAAATAACTCCTATGCAGGGGGGGACGACGCCTATGATATAATGTCGTTTATCTTTTTGGATAAAAAGATAAAGTTAGCTACTTGAATAAAACCTACGTGTCCAGAAAACATGGCTGATCGTTCCTTTTAATTTACAATCTTAATTTCAAAAGATATAAATGGCAATTGTCTGAAATAGATTGCTGTTGAAAAGGTGGGAGGCAACCCACTTTGGTTACATTCAAAATAGCAACCTAAATCCGCACAGTGGAATGAAAAATTTTGATAAAATGAAGAAAGCGGCGGTATCCCTAGCCATGTATAGGAAACATAAACTTGGATAAAAAATCACTGCATGCTTTTAAACATGAATATGAGTTAACGTTGCCAGGCTCCCACTTTTTCTTGTATTTTGTATTTTTGCATTAAAATATAGCCGTTTTGGGGATATTGCGAAAATATATAATTCAATTAAAAATAAAAACACCATTATAGGTAAATGAAAGCAAAAAGCAACAGTTAAATTTTTTAAAAATGATTTTAATAATGCAGAAAGTTATTCTGTACACCAATACATTATTTCATCAATGCATATGAGGGCTGAATAAACACACACACACACACACACACAGCAAAAGAAGTTACATTAGTTTTATCAGTGCATATGAGGGCCAGATAAACACACACAGCAAATGAAGTTTTCACAAACTATGGGGTATTTTGCAATTCTCTTCCTAATTTAAGGAACATTATTTTGTGGTTCTCAAAATAAATCTTTTTCATGTTTTCTTTTCTTTCTTTTTTTCTTTCTTTTTTAATGATTGGTGGAAGAATTGTTTATGTATATGTTTTTGAGCAACAATGGTATAACTTTCAAATTGAGAAATTTCCATTTTCTTCACAAATGTTGTAAATGTCAAAAGTGTTTGTACTTAATGTCAGAAGACAATCATACGTACATTTAGTCTAATGTAACTGTAAATTTAGAATGATAGAAGGTCATAGATGCTTCAATAGTGGCCGAATTTGCAACAGCGAAAATTCACTCAAACCTTATTTATCATCAAGCAAAACTTTTTCTCACAGTGCCCAGCCCCCTTTCCCTTGGTGAACTTTTAATACCGTTTATAGTTTCATTTGATTTACATAACTTTTTTTTTTATTGAAAGATAACACATTGGCATTGAATTTTCAATTATCTTTCAGAACTTTTGATACATTTCAGTGGCGGATTTATAGGGGGGTCGGGGGGGGGGGTCCTGCATGACCCCCTTCTACTGTATTTCTGAAAAAAAATCACACTATAATGGTCTCCTCTTGAAATAAGAATCATAGTTCTAAACCGTACCAAATGGCACCATTCACCCTCTAAAATACCATTTTTCCGGGTCCTTAAGCGGGCCCCAAACCCCACGCCGGGGGGGGGGGGGGGGGGGGGGGGGGGGGGGNCAATTTTTTGTAACTTGTTTATTAACGAATTATCTCTGTAATTATGGTATTTACGAAAAAGATAATCCCAAACTGCTTAATTGTAAAAAACTGTAATTTGAAATCTGTTCCAATGCCTTTCATAAAAGGCAAGTCATACAGCCTTGCTTGTTTATTTCTATTATAATCAAAATGTGGATAATTTTTTTGTGTATGTGTGTAGGGTAAGCAACAAGCACTTTAATAACTATAAAAAATAGCCTAGTAAAGAAATAACTGATCAATCACCTCCATGTCCATCATAAACAGCAAATAGACTGGTCTGGGATTCTGGATCAAAATCTAGGCAACAGTTGTGGGAATCCTGTAATAAATGAATACATACATATATATAGTAATCACACATACACACCTAGAGATTTTATGAGACCGTGGCAATATACATTTTGTTCAGTTTTAATGATGTTTTTAGGTGAAATGGAAGTGCTTTCTCTTGCTTTGTATGTCAAATAATATACTGCCACCCTCTGCCTTGAACACAAGTTTCTTCCTGATATGTTCTGGCATGTATCTCTTAGGGTGACTGTGTTTTATCTAACACGTTCAATTTTGTCCCCCTTACCCTCCCTGGGACTGCTCTCATGTAGTTTTGACCTGCATGTGGTCCTCCTATAATGCCAAACCAGAACATAACACTGTGACAGCAATATAACATAATCAATCACTTATCAAACTCTGTGGTCAGCACTTCAGTTAGACTGAATATCTTGTGGTGTTTTAGTTGCACTATTAAGAACAATATTAACTATGAAACTTTGCAAAATAACTGTCATAGGTCATTAACATGATGCTTTCTTAAAGCTGTGGCTATAACTTGTATTCTGCCTAAAGACTGTGGCATTACAATCAATTGATGTTGACTTAACCTTTTAATATATTGTGCATTTCCAAAGTAATATTCAACAAAAGTTTTACTATAAAGGAAAACGACCGATATAATACTGGTAAACAGTGAGACACGGATTTCCAATCTTCCTTGTGTCCTACTTCATCTTGTATTCAGTGTATTGTTAACTGTGAGAAACGTTTAAGACTCGCCATATTTTTATAGCAGTTTTCGTCAGTAAATTATTGTACATATAATCAATGCAGTGTATTGGGGAGCAAACCTATCTATACGTGGAGGGAAATACTGCATTTCAGCTGAGTACACAGTCATATTATCCATACTCACTTCTTGAGAAATCCGCCAACCCTGCATGGATGACGCTCCATATTTCAATTTATCCTTGCCTCCATCGACAGATATCTTGTCAGTGACGGGTGCAGAAAGATATGCACCCATTATTCTAAGATTGGTGACTTTGCGTGACAGTTGATATATTTAGATAAGAGTTTTTCTTCCTTTATTGAATGAATCACCCACGTGTATCACAATGCACGGCCATGATGAAAATAACTCCTATGCAGGGGGGGACGACGCCTATGATATAATGTCGTTTATCTTTTAGGGTAAAAAGATAAAGTTAGCTACTTGAATAAAACCTACGTGTCCAGAAAACATGGCTGATCGCTCCTTTTAATTTACAATCTTAATTTCAAAAGATATAAATGCCAATTGTCTGAAATATATTGCTGTTGAAAAGGTGGGAGGCAACCCACTTTGGTTACATTCAAAATAGCAACCTAAATCCGCACAGTGGAATGAAAAATTTTGATAAAATGAAGAAAGCGGGGGTATCTCCAGCCATGTATAGGAAACATAAACTTGGATAAAAAATCACTACATGCTTTTAAACATGAATATGAGTTAACGTTGCCAGGCTCCCACTTTTTCTTGTATTTTGCATCTTTGCATTAAAATATAGCCGTTTTGGGGATATTGCGAAAATATATAATTCAATTTAAAAAAAAACATTATAGGTATATGAAAGCAAAAAGCAACAGTTTATTTTTTTAAAAATGATTTTAATAATGCAGAAAGTTATTCTGTACACCAATACATTATATATTTTATCAATGCATATGAGGGCTGGATAAACACACACACACACACACACACACACACACACACACACACACATACAGCAAATGAAGTTACATTATTTTTATCAGTGCATATGAGGGCCAGATAAACACACACAGCAAATGAAGTTTTCACAAACTATGGGATATTTTGCAATTCTCTTCCTTATTTAAGGAACATTATTTTGTGGTACTCAAGATAAATCTTTTTCCCGTTTTCTTTTCTTTCTTTTTTCTTTTTTTTCTTTTTCTTTTTTAATGATTGGTGGAAGAATTGTTTATGTATAGGTTTTTGAGCAACAATGGTATAACTTTCAAATTGAGAATTTTCCATTTCCTTCACAAATGTTGTAAATGTCAAAAGTGTTTGTACTTAATGTCAGTGGACAATCATACATTAAGTCTAATGTAACTGTAAATTTAGAATGATAGAAGGTCATAGATGCTTCAATAGTGGCCGAATTTGCAACAGCGAAAATTCACTCAAACCTTATTTTTCATCGAGCAAAACTTTTTCTCACGGTGCCCAGCCCCCTTTCCCTTGGTGAACTTTTAATACCGTTTATAGTTTCATTTGATTTACATTTTTTTATTGAAAGATAACACATTGCCATTGAATTTTCAATTATCTGTCAGAACTTTTGATACATTTCAGTGGAGGATTTAGAGGGGGTCGGGGGGGGGGTCCTGACCCCCCTTCTACTGTATTTCTGGGGAAAAAAAATCACACTATAATGGTCTCCTCTTGAAATTAGAAATTGACTTGCTGAATCATAGTTCTAAACCGTACCAAATGGCAGCATTCACCCTCTAAAATACCATTTTTTTCGGGGTCCTTAAGCGGGCCCCGAACCCACGCCGAGGGGGGGGGGGGGGGGGGGGGGGGTTTCGGCTTCCCACCCCCCCCCCCCCCCCCCCCCCCCCCACACAC
>NW_019775880.1:79320-168037 GCF_001039355.2 Lingula anatina
GGGGAGGGGAGTTTCGGCTTCGCACCCGCGCCCCCCTTCAAATAATTCTGGATCCGCCCCTGCATTTTATTGTATTTAATTTCATTGATGTGCACATATTGACGTATTTCTTTAACTGTGACTTAAATCTTCAAAAAGAAATCTCCCTTATTTTCAGATATATACGCTAGCTTGGGGAGTCACGTTGCGGCAGTGCCGCTATTATCTTGCCAAGTTCCTGCTATTAGCAGTAACCCTATAATTTGACCAATCAAAACCACATATTTCATCAGCCCGAACCTAACCCAGATATGCAGATGAGAAAGTGTGGAAAGGAACGACTGTCAGTAGTTATTTCAAATATTGTACGCACTATAGAGATCTAAGAAGAACAGATCAAAATTTACCGATTTTTCGGTAAGATTTTGATCGGAATGAGCAGTAAAGGTAGTGGTGAATCTGAGAAGCGTTCTCAGCATGACAGCGGGGATGAAACAGAAGAGGACGAAAGCGATGTTTTAGAAGAGAGTCCATGTGGCAGATGGCAAAAGAGAAGAGAGGAGGTAGGCATAAGTTTGGCATTTGTGTTAGGTGAGATTGTAGATCTGTGCAATTTCTTTTTCATGGAATAGAGTGGGTTTTGAGGGTCGGTCATATTTATCCGATTATAGTTACAATCATGCAACAAATTGAAATATTTTATGGGCAGATAAATCATAGCTCGCTTCACACCTCTTACTCTTGACTTTAAGTTGGGAATTTCTGATAAATTCGGCTCTCTATTTTAAATCTTTGTATTGCCACTCAGTTATAAGAGTGGTCGGTTTTATTTTTTAGAATAACACCTGGGACGTTTGCCTTATCATATGTTATTAATTTTCATACTTGTAAGTTTCAAAATATAGTTTGGTTATATCCTGTTTTAGCCAGTATTTTGGAAATATGTGTTCACATGAAGTAAAATTTGAAAACTTGACATTAAGTGAGGAAAACACCCACTGAAGCCTCACAGGTTTCACTTAGATGTACTGATTTTCCCGAGTTTGCCCTACTGCCCATTTTCTTTAACATCTTGATTAGATGTTTATCAGTCATAACATAGGTTGATCTGCATTTTGGACATCCTTGATTTAAGACTTGACTACCTCACTAATTTCCCCAAAGCTTAAAATATGTGTCAGTTTTCTCTTTTGTCATTTTAACATTTTTATGCAAATCAATTGTATTATAATATTTAGAAACAATCATTTCAGTTTTGTTTGACACAGTTTTGAATACAATTTTTGAATGGTAAATGAAAGATATATTATGATCTAAACCTTCTGTAGACAAGGGTGAACATTTGTAATCAGTATTTCTGTTCCACCAATATTAACAGAGTTTAATCATTAAAAGCCATAAACTGATAATGCCAGCATGTATAATCCACCTGTTAAGCATTTACTTGTTTAATATCTGATGTTGAGTGATGTCGAAATACATATGTTTAGGTGTCAGACAATGCTTGAATATTTTTTAATCCTGTCTGACAAACAATCATGATTGATTTTCTGTATTTTGAAAAAGATAGAATTGAAGAATAGATTTGCTTTATGAAAGTAAGTTGCCTGAGTTATTTCGGTTTATAATGTGAACCTGAGGTCATGTTTACTAAGCCAATCTTAGTAACATGTCTAGGCCTATATCTAGTATGTTAGGCCTTTGGTGCCTCTTTTCTTGGCCCAACTTTATTGTAGACATTGATTGTCAGAGGCACCAGTGATTATAAGTTCTCTTCTGTCAGATAGCCACAATATAAAATACATTTATGAATCATATACTAGTATATATCTATATGAATATCATATATTCCTAACATAATACCCTGTTCATATTGCTGTCTCTTCTTTCATTAGAATACAAACATAGAGCTAGAATTTTTTTTTTAATTTGAAGTCATAAAAGAAAACCTTTTGAATAAGTGAAGTATAAAACTTTCTACATGAGGAATATCATAACACCAAGTGCAAGAGATTATAAACCTGGTTTGAAAGATATTATTATTAGCCTGCTGGAATGCAGCCCTCTTTAATCAGGCTATCAAGCTGGCATAGTGTGATTTTCTACATGCCTTGATGCATGTACTTTTGGTCACCTTTTGTCTAGTGTATATGATCATTTTGATACTAGGTCCATTTTATTATACAATAATAATAATAGTAATCGCTATTTTTCACAACAAAGAAAAAAAAACCATTTTGATTTTTTAATTGAGTCAAATTGCACATGGTAGCTTCAGATAAGTTAAATTGAATACAGAGCTATATTTCTTACTAGGATTTAATTTAATGTGTAGTTGGTGTGAAATATGATTCAAGTAAAATCTTTTCGTGGTGGTATACATCCAATTTCTTGTAGCATGTTTTCCATTTACAGGAAAGGATGGAACAGCTCTGTAGATCTCACTGAATGTAGATTAAGTTTTATATACTGGTTTCATGTCCAGTTGTATGGTAATTACTGACCTGGGTTTTTGCCAAGATCAACATTGGCTTTGTTTTAGGCACTGAAATACCATAGTATTATTTACATCTATATTAATACAGTATGCACAGCCCTGTCTGCAGAGAAGAAACAGTTTCAAAGACCTGTGATAATATCCAGATGAATGTTAAGTAAAAACAAGAAAAATGTTTTGCTTATAAACAACACATTATTGTAATTTTGAAAGGCGGCTATGATATTTGCAGATTGATATATCTTGCTAAGCATTCTTGGGAGTTATTGGATTTTACCACTGAAGTAATAAACTTCTTCCAGTACACAGCCAATTGCTGATAACCTATTTTCATGTATATTTTTTTAGTGTCCTATCTTGTACCATGTTGCTTGTATGTAAATAAAGATGATTTAACCTATCACAGAATTTTATGTGATGTAAGCTATTTTCTACAATACTTCAAAGTAGGTTTGGTTTCTCCTTAAATCAAACGTAAGAAATATAAAAAAAACTTTATAAATTGAAATGATTTCTGGCAGTATTTGGAGGGTATAAGTATAACAAAATATCATTACATATTACCTTTTAACTCTGTACTGTATGTTGTTGAAGTCCGAATTGTATCACCTGACAGATGGAAGATATTCCAACCTAAGATGACCAGAACTGGACTGTGAAATATGAATATTAAAGGACATATTTTTTCTAAGTTCTGGCTAGTTTTATCAAGGGTTATCTTGGCAGTGAAAAATATCTTTTTTGTCTGTCTTCACAAGAGGAAGCACATTGTCAGAACAACTCAGCAGAAAAAAATCACTGATACAATCTCCTGTATAGGTTTGACCAGCTCATAGGTATGCATCTCCAAACTGCACTTCTTGGGCTACTTGTTACACGGGCTGTTATGGACAGTGGTGAAGGTTCTTGTGAATAATAGCAACATGTGTGCTCATGATTTATTTGATCTTTGTAAGACAGTGCAAGTTATTGTTGTTTTGCCAGAAGCATATAAACATTTACAATTTTATGAACTGTTTGGTTTGTTGCACTCACAATCTGGAGAAAAGAATGTATTGCAGAATGCTCTGGACCAGTGCAAAATATAGCATTTTGAATTAAGTGCATCTGTATGCAATAGAGAAATCAATGGAATGTCTGGAAGTTAGGGTCTTTAAAAATAGATGTGATGCAAAAAGTTCAGAGGTACATTTCATATTTACAGGATTGTTTATTATTTTATTGTAAATTTGACATGACAGTGTGGAAAACAGTTAAGTTTCTTCACAGGAACTGCTGTTGTATTGTTTCATACATAAAACAGTCCAGTTCTAAAAATCATTATCATATGGCCGCCTTTGTTCTTCATTATGGACACACTGACTATTTTGGCCAAGCAAATTTGAATTACTGGAACAACATTACAGAAAGTAATACTATTAGCTTTATATTATGAATTTGTTTTTTTTTTTCTTGCATTGGTAATTTTGTGTTACATATCTTCACTAGAAATATTTTTGCAAGGTTTTCAAAGGCAAATAATAATGTAATACGTTTTGAAAGTTGATTAAATGGAAAACTCTTCTCCTTGAATTACCAGGTACAACAGAGAGATGTACCAGGCATTGATAATGCCTTTCTTGCCATGGATACAGAGGAGGGAGTGGAAGTTGTATGGAACGAAGTAGAATTCTCAGAAAAGAAAAACTTCAAAAATCAGCAGGTTTGTATATTGCTTTATAATAACTAAAATAGAAAGATATGTAATTGTTTAGATATGTTTTTGTAGCAGTCTCAAGCTTGAGCTAGCTTTCAGTAAATTTGTCGACTTTCTACAAAATTTTATTTTATGTTATTTGTTAATTTTTAACATATAGTAATACAAATTTAATGTGGATTATCTTTACTGTAGTGCCTTATTCTAAGATTATTTTGATCTAAAAAATATTGAAATTAACTTAATTTTAAAAGGTGTGCAGTTTAAATTGGGGAGAAATATCAGGAGTTTTTTTGCAACTGAAGAAGGTTATTTCATATTTAATTGCATTAATTTTTAGGAGAAGATCAAGCAAGTGTTTGACAACCTTATTCAACTTGAGCATGCAAATATTGTCAAGTTCCATAAATATTGGACTGACACAAAGACTGACAAACCAAGAGTATGTATATACTGGTATTGTCTCTGTTATGTCATAAGTTTTACTTTTTGTTTTATTTTTGTTTAATTTTTTTTGTCATATTTTGTCATATGATGCAATAAGTTTTCTTATTGTATGGATAAAGATGAACACATAAAATGAGATGCATTTGCTACAGTGGTAGTACACGTTATGAACTTGCAGCAGTAACCTAGAAATAGCTCTCAGACACGACTATCTGCAGGCATTAGTTCTTGTGGTGGTATGCTTCCACATTGCTAATGAAGCTGATAATTATGTGTTGTGTTGAGGTTTCTCTGCCACTTTATCCACAGTTATCACCCCTCTGCATAGAAACCATTGATCATTAAAATAGAGCAGGAAACTGAATTGTCTGTGATATGCAGAGATGGTATATTGGCACTGTAGTTTAATATTTGTATCTGTTATAAATAATAAGAAAAATGTCTAATGCATGTTCATATTCAGTTTTCAAGGATAATGATAAGTTAGATGTGGATGCTTAAATAATTTAAGTAGGCTGTCTAATGCTAGCACTCCAGTTGTCGTTCTTTACATAATTCAACCACCAGGTTTATAAATATGCTATCTGTTGGTAAAATGTCATGTAGTGACATATATATGGAGAGCAAGAAAATTCTTTAAGCTTGTTATCAAAATCCATAGAATACATTTGAATAGGAATTGATGCAAGTTTGATAGTAGTTATTCAGAGGGTAACATACTATAAATTTTTAATTTCAGGTCATATTCATAACAGAATATATGTCTTCTGGTTCCCTTAAACAGTTTCTTAAAAGAACAAAGAAAAATAACAGGACAATAAAAGCCTGGAAAAGATGGTGCACACAAATTTTGTCAGCATTAAGGTAAAGTTTGGGCAGGGTGTGTTTGTGTAAATATTGCTATTTCAGCAGGTAAACCTTAGTAGAACCGTAACGAAAAAAAATCGTGATTTATGTATCAAACATGTCATGGTTATGAAGTGACCAGCAATGTGATAGCAGAATATCAATATTCACTAAACTAGGCCATGTCTTTCCCTTTGACAGATTATTTTTTTATTTACAGCTACTTACACTCTTGTGACCCTCCAATCATTCATGGTAACCTGACCTGTGACACCATCTTTATTCAGCACAATGGCCTTATAAAGATTGGCTCAGGTAGGGGAAGAAACACCCTATCATGTTGAGAAAGTTGTTTTCCTTAAGTTGGTTGAATTTCCATTGAAGCTTGTAAAAAATCAATGAAAATTTCCAATAATAGCAACTGGAAAGAAATTAAACGCAAGTTGAAATTGACATAGTAATGATTGTGTGTTAAATTAAACACAGTGTTTTTTATTTTTAACAATTTGAAATTTGGTAAGAAAAATATTGCCTTAGAAATTTTTAGTGATTTCCTTTCTTAGTTACGTCTGTGAAAGTATATTAGTATGAAGTCATAGTCTGAGAATGCTATCAAGGAAACGGATGTATCTTCACACAGTACATGTGCAGTTTTAACATGGCAGGTGCACTGTCTTGGGAATATTTTTTAAAGCAAAGTTTCTGAAGAAAGTAAATAGATTGGGAGGGTTGTCAACACATGCCTTTAGAATTAAGCACTTTTTATTTGCCACTTTTTGTAAAAAAATAATGTTTAAACAAAATATTTATGATCATAATATTGACAAATGATGACATTTATTTTAGTTGCTCCTGATGCAATTCACAACCATGTGAAAACCTGTAGAGAAGAACAGAAAAACATGCATTATATTGCTCCAGAGTATGGAAGTAAGTTACAAAAATATCGAAATTTGGGAGTTTCCTTTCTTCAGTGTATACCATTTGGTATAAGAAGCATATTATTAATTACTTTTCACTTTTTTGAGATAATTGCAGATTAGTTTGATATTCATGCGGGCCAAGGGGAAATAATGACATTTAATCATTTGGTAACAAGCAGATGAGATGTGCTGGTTATCAGATAGTAACCCAAATAGTTTATTTACTTGGTGACCAGGGATTTTTTTAATATACTGCATAATGTATGACCTCATATTTTGATCTCCCGTATTTATGAGTCAGATTCACTCACAGGTGCATAATATCTATTGCAGTACACAATGTGCTTTACTGACATCTATATAACATCAAGCATAATAATGCTACGTTCATTAGAAGTGGTGTTAAGTATGTATATGTGCACATTTTTTCTTTGTTGGACATAAATGATTTTAAGAATCTAGTATTCAAGGCTCAAATTTAATTAGCACTTAAATATTGTGCAAATTATGACAAGCAGATGTTTGTTAAAAAGAGGTGTTATTAAGCCATGTCATAAGAAAAGTATCAACGTGAAGTGTGCGCAGTCTCTGTGATAAATTTAGTGCTAAGTGTCAAATTTGGTCCAGATGATAAATGGTATTATTGGTTTCCCTTTAATATAGAAAGATTAATGTACGTAGTGCATACACTTACCATAAACTATAATTCAGTCCAAATAATAACAAAAATACTATGTTTCATTTTAAAAAAGGGGTGAGTGTGTAGTTTAAATGATTCAGAATTATCAATGCACCTATGCAGGTACTTTTCCTCTGAAAACCTGTGTTGTAAGTAATACATTGAGTATTTAACCGAGCAAAAGAAACCCAAGTGCAAATGCTTTTCATATTTTTGAGAGAGGGGGGAGGGGTTACAATCCACAGAGACTTGTGGGACTGTGCTACTAGTTAAATGGTGTTAGGGAGAAGAAAACATATATTGATTTCTCCCAAGTCAGCCTTTGTCTGATAATAAAAGTTCCCTGTCTGTGTTTTGACTGGAATGATATCACCTGTTGCAGCAGACCTTACTTCCATGCATATTGTTGGTTGGAATGGCCTTTAATGTGTAGAATGATATTTATGTACAATTAGTTATACTTAGTTTTGAGCAGTTAGGGTATAAACGGTTATGTTGTTGTGGTGTGCAATCTATTGCTTTTGTTTTCCACTCTAAATAGCACAATGTTTTATGCAGCAAAAATTAAATTCTTAGGCTGAAATATAGACCATCTTTATTTTAAGAGAACATTTTGAGATTTTTTATAGTGGATATTGTTATCCAGAAAATAGTGCTCTCCAGTGTTGATGAAAGTTGACCCAGGAAAACATTATACCTGCCCTATTTATGTCTATTTTAAATGTTCACCTTCTCTCTGATGATGTTGGCCTAGCATAGTTTTTGTTTTATTTTTTATTCTTAATCCTTTTGTATTATTCACCCACATCTAAATTACCCAGGCATTAGTAATATTGTTACTTAGAGTGGTTAAAAAGCATATAAACTTTGGCAGACTTTGCATCTTGGTGCTCAAAGAGTGTGTGTATTTTTTATGACTTTTTTTGATAAAGCTATAAATTACTTACATGCATACAAATATCCTTTTTTTTTGCAAGTCACAATTTTATCCTTTAGGCAAAAAGTAAAAATGTATACTTAGAAAGAAATTTGAGTGAACATTTAGCTGTACAAGTAAATGGAAAAAGTGCACATATTGCAATATTTACTATCAAGTATTTACTGCAGCCTGCATGGTGACATTTTAGCTACAGGAATAATCAATGGAAAATGACCTAAATTATTGTTCTTTACCTTATAATATATATGATATGCTTTACCATAAATTTATGGTAATATGCATTTTATATCAGCGATCTACATGAAAAAAGTTAACACTACACATTTCTATTTTATGAAGAGGAAAGATACCAATAAATCTCTTTAAACTTTAGGTACAATAAAATAAAGTTGTACTATTTTTCTTTCTTCTTAGAACTGAACTGCTTTCTGTATAAGAATTGAAAATAAAAGCAACAGAATCAGTAAATTTCCTTAGGCAAATTTTGTACAATCTGGTATTAAAAGCATTTGTGCATAATATTTTTGAAATTGTAAGAAAGTGGTTAAACTTGGAGTTTTTGTTTTAAGTCCTGTAAAGTGTCTTAATAAAGTTGAAGATATTAAATCAGATTGTTTCGCATTTTTTAACAAGTATTATCTTGAATTTCCAGCTAATGCACCAGTGACAGCAGCAGTAGATATATATTCTTTCGGGATGTGTGCATTACAGGTAAACTGTCCTTAAGGCAAATAAAACGTTGCTTTTAGATAATTGAACATTCAGTGAGACAGTCAGTTTTATCTAAACTCACATAAGAATGGTTTTGCCATTATGAAATTGAAACAGCAGCCAATTTTTCTCTATATGATTAATGCAAACTTTAACATTTACTTTATGCATTTGTGTATATACTTGTGTGGTGTGCACCCGTTTTTGCTTTAGAATTTGATAGTCTATCTGCTTTCAGTACAAGGTCTCCATTTTAAGTGACAGAATGACACTCTTTATCTATAATATATAAAATTGTGATAAGGACTTTGAATTAATTAATTTATTAATTTGCATTAATTAATTTTCAATATTAACACTTCTTTATCACTCTATCCTTATTCAGATGGCAGCAGTTCCTATCCAAGGGAATGGAGACACAGCCAATTATTCCAGAGAAGCAATCCAAAAGACAATAGAATCTTTAGAAAACCCATTGCAAAGGGTAAGTCATGTCAAGATTTATGAATGGAAATCTCATGATGCATGAGTGGAATGAAGTAGAATGGAGGAGCCAAATGAGAAAAAAGGAACATGCTGTTTTGAAACAGCCACTTTATATAAACCATAATGTTGAATAATTGTTTTTATAATGCTAATATTATTATGTCCTTTTTCGATTTTCAGTAAATCAGTAGACATAGCAGGTCAACAGGAGCTGCAGGGTTGTTTCATTTATTCATTATATGTTCAACCATTTTAGGACTTTATATCAAAGTGCTTACTTGAAAACCCAAAAGACAGGCCAAGCACCAGAGACCTTCTCTTCCATCCAATACTGGTTGATGTTTATTCTTTGAAATTGCTTGCTGCTCACGTTTGTTGTGCAAATTCTAGTAAGTATTTAGCGTATAGTTTTAGCAGTTTTAGTCACTTATTATTATTATTTTTATTTTTGTTCTTGTTTGTAGTATCTGTAATGCTTCTGCATAAATATAAGATTTGATTGTTATGTAATTCAGCTAAAGCTTGTTTTGAAAGAAGATAAAAGGCCAATGGGGGGGGGGGTATTGCAAAAACAATGAAAGTGGGGTAAAAATTTGTGAAGGGCAAAGTTTTTAAAAGAAGAGATCTCATTGGAAAAATTGATGCTGTGCTTCCTGTGGGCTGTAGGCCAGTTCCATTTTGTTGACATAATCCCTATATTTCTCTTAGGAATACTGTCTGAAACATGGATGGATGGGTACCGACCTCAGTTGGAACCCAATCATGTGGTGGCAGAGATATTCACAAAGAAAGAGCCAGTAGCATGGAGGTAAGTTTGTCCGATTAAAATACTGTTTGGTATAATATATACTATTTACTATGAGCTAAACTGAAGTACTGTTACAGGTCATTAAGTACTTTTGATTTTTGATTGTGTTATGTGGATGAAAGGTACATGTAATAATAGTATTTCTAGTTTATTGTGAAAAATTAAGCAGAGTAATGTGAAAAATTAGGTTTCCAAGTTGTAATATTATGAGTCATGTTTGCTAATTATTCCTGTTTATACTACAGCATGTGTGTTATGTATGCACATAGACAATGATTCATTCTCTATGAGAAAGAATTGTTTGCTTGTTGCAGTGTAGAAAATTTGATATGAGATATAAAGCATCAATCAAAATTCGCCAATGACACAATTTTGTAACTTTAGTAAATGTAAGAAAGTTGATCTATCCTGCCTCATTTTACCTACATATAATTTTGTGGCAGATTCTCAATGAAATGATTCCTGTATTAAAAGCATGAATTTATTCAAACATAAGAGATTTTAATTGATAATTAAGTATGCAGATTATGAGAAATATAATCACGTCATATCTAGATTATGTCGTCGATAAAGGTATCGAAATAAATTTATCAGTATTCCAATCTTTGTTGATTACCATTTAATGAAGGTAGTTTGTGTCAATTAAATAAATGACAATGGGAAAATGAGTTTTTTCATGTCTATGTCAATATCGTATGGACAAGCTGTCCTTTGAGCCATACTTTTATTGTAATTCCGTCATTGGCTCCCGAGTACAGCACATTGTTGGGGTGGTGTGCAAAGACGGTTGAGACCCATTGTGCTTTCAGTTTGAATATCACACATAACACAATACAAAATGGCACCACTTGAATGTTACAACTCTTAGTCATTGTACATTGCTATATTCCATTGTACTATTGTCTGTTTAAGTGGTACATTAGATTGAATGTTTTTGAACTTATCATCTTGACAGCGATTGGTGCAAAAAACAATTACACTAAATGTCTAACCTTGCTGGAATATTTGTTCAAGAGTGAACATAAAGGGCTGTATGATATTTAAAGATCTTTTTGTTTCAGTGTGTCGCAGCTTCCTAGTGAAGTAACAGAAATTGAGAAATTCCTCGAAGATGTCAGGTATGTTATTTCATGAGAGTATAACTTTCCTGATTTGTTTACTTAATATTATGTTTAGTCAACCCACTTTTTTTCTTTTTGGTAACTTTCACCTTTTCTTTAAGTTATTGTTATCTATATCTATAATAAGAACATTTATTGATGGTTTCCAATTTTTTTATTTATTTCATTTTAATTTTTAAGTTGAAGGATATCAGAAACCCCTACTCAATTTTATGAAATGCAGCAGCCTCTTATCTCAAGAGGCAGAGTAATGATCTATATACTAAATGTGTAAAACATATTTTTTCATGGGGAAAGTTGCAGTTATCTCTAAACTCATTTACTCTTACAGGAGTGGAATATATCCCTTGACAATTTTTGAAATGCAATACCCACCTATCTCAAGAGCCAGAGCAATATCTCCCGAGATGGCAGAGTCCGTCAAATCTGACACACCAGAGCCTGCTGATGTGGAGTCCCGTAAAGTGATCAGCATGTCTGCTGTGGTGAAAAAGATGGAGAATGGGGAAGGCCTGCATGTATGTTTAGTTAGTTAATAGAATGCTGAAAAGCTGCTATACAAGTGGTTCATTAAATATTATTAAATAAGAAAGTCATGTGCAAACCTTATCTATCATTTAGATAAGGAAGGACTGTTGAAATACTAGTTTAATGAGATATTATGGATACATTAGAAAGAAGGGAATACATTTTGAAAATCCTTATTTTTAGTTGGTTATTTTGGTAAATATTCTGTTAGAGTTTCACCAGGAATAGTATTGTCATTACTCCTGACATTTTGTTTTGGTAAAGATCTGCTTTTAATGTCAACATAAGGTCATTGTAAAGTTGGTTGTGTAACTGGACTTTGAAAATCTGCCATATATAATAACTATTCTACCATTTTTTTTATTTCCAGTTGACACTGCAGCTCCGTATGGATGACAAAATGAACAGGCAGTTAAATTGTGAATTTACAGATGAAGAAGAGACTCCATTTATTTTGGCTGAAGAACTAGTGCATTATGGATTTATAAATGAGGTTAGTGTTGAAACCAGTAGTAACAATCATTCCTCTTTAAGTTAGTAAAATGAAAGCATGCAATTAAATTCTGTGACCATGCACTTGCCACTTAGGCTGTGTAACTATTTTTTCCCTGTCTTATGAGTGTTATCGTTTGGGTAACATGAGGCTTTAAAGAAGTAGTATTCATAACTTTACATTCAATAAAAGTCTATCATCATCCAATCATCTCATGTCAATATCAAATCATTCAACTGCATAATTATATCTTGACATCCAGCAAAATTCTTTAATGTCAAATTACACAATTAAGATATTATGATTATTTTTGTAAGAATTAAATGAAAATCATTGTGCTCTACATGTGCAAGATCATGCTCATCTTGAGTACATCTTAACACTTATCACACTCCACCAATCTAATTCATCTTATCTATAATGGTAAGTGAGTTGCAAACAAGGGGGCAGTGTGAAATGTCTTTCAATTATGAAGATCTTTTAGTTGGATATTTTGGAATTCTTAGGCATCATTGTGGAGATTGAATTTTGGCATGAGGTTAATGACAGATAACTAGTGTTACAAATGTGAAAGCTCTAATTGTTTTTAGCCAGATTAGGTGATAAAGGTTTGATCTGAGACGCGCATTTATCTTTATAGTATTTAGCCATAGAATAAAGAGATGAAATGTTAAATAAGTGATTACTTCCATCCAACAGCCAATTTAAAGGTTTTATACAACTATCAAATATACTGAATCATATACTTTGGTGAATGTTTGAGAATTTGCTGTGCTATAGTTTGTTGCTTATTTATATAATATAATGTATGCATGTAATTATATATCATTTAGTTAAAATTGCATTGTTTTTCTCTTGATATCTCCTTGAAATATATACAAATAAATTATCTGATAACAGGAAGATCGCCATAGGATAGCCACCTTGATAGGGAACAGTGTGAAGAACTGCCACTCCAGCAGCTCCCCCCAGCCTCTCATCCCAGTTCTCCAGAACATGGCCCAAGTGGACTCCTCCTCCCCCTCATCAGCACCCCAGGGACATGTGCCACCAGTCAGCTAGCAAGCTATGTGGAGTCTGCTAATTTTACTACAACCAGTATTCACTAGAGATGATGTCTAGGTGTAATCATTATTATCATTACATGATATTGTATTGTGTAACATTACCTGATGCAGGAATGTGGACCAACATGGCCATCAGATGATCAAAAAGATCGAATGTGGGGTGTCTGATTAAGTACAACTTTTGTTTTTTTGTTGGAATTGTGAATTCTGCATCAATGCTTTTAATCAGCTTTCTGATTGAGCACATTTTTTCTTCTATTTCAAATCAACTATCTGGTAAAGCACAGTTGACATATATATTCCAGCATATGGTAGGTATTCATAGGTGTATGAAGTGTTGTCTTTAGTCAAGATCAAGTTGAAGATAAGACCTTTGACATTGGGGCACTTCTCCATGTTGTCTGATTAACCTTAGATCACCAGTGGCAGCAAAGACAATCCTATTTATATCTCCACCTATGCCTTTCTCCATCACTGGGCACAGTAAACTCATTTACATACAAGGGATATATTGCATTTGCTGCCACGAGTAGCTGAAAATGGTCACACTACCTTTGCCTTTAGTGTCATTTTTAACATGACAGTGACACTTAAATGGCATGAAATAGAAATGAACTGTGGCCTATTATTGAGTGAAAATCATGTGAAATAACATAAATGCCCCTAGATGCTTTTTCATAGCATTGAATTACATGTCAATTTTGATTTTGCTTAATGTAATGATTGGTGCAAGAGGACAGCTTTAACAAAGGCAGTGCTTAACTAGGCATTTTACCATCTTAACTTTTGAATAATTTGACTCCTTGGCTATAAATGTTCCACAAATTTATTACTATTTGCTCAATTCATGTAAGTGTATATATTCATCATAACATCCTCATTATACTAGGAAATAAGTAGTTCAGTTTCCTTGCTACATGTGTAAAATAAGTTACTTTATTATTTTCTGTCAAATGCTGGTCTGAGGATCTGAACAGATTGGCAGGTTGATTTGTGCAGTCTTAAGTATAAAAAGTTGATTAATGTCTAAGAGAAATTTTCTGTAGTATTAAAAGAGTTTTTATGCAGTGTAATTTAAAGATGCAGAGTGATAATGGAAAGTCCATTGCATCCATCACCAAAACTGCCTTCTGCTATGGCCTAAAAAGATGAGGAACTGGTGTCATGACAGACCAGGTGTTTATTGTCTCTGAAGGTGTAATATTTAATTGCAATTTTGAAAGCAAAGGAAGTTTAAAGAATTTTTGGCTATATATTTAGCAAAACAGTCTTAAGATAGCCTCATGTCATATGTCCTGTCCTATGACTTTAGTTTAATAGCAAGTGTGATAAGGCAAACCCCCATGCTTTTTGGAGACAAAGTCTGTATCTGTCATGGCATGGAGTGCATGTTTTCATGAGCTGTAATTAAGTGCATTGTGAGAGCTTTTGCAAAGATGGAATCTCCAGCTTTTTATCGAATTTTAAAATGTTTTATAAATTGTACTGTAGTTTTACTTAGTATTGAACTGTGTGAATAGCAGGAAAGCTGAAAGTGTGTTTGGTTGAAGTAGAATTGATATCAGATTCTACGGGACCAATGGATTAACAGAAAACTGTTTAAGTGATTTAAGTGTTGTTTTTGGCAGAAAAAACACATGCTGATAAATATAAAATAAATACTTGAGCTTTGTTTTGCCAGTACTGTGCAACTATTTTACTACAAATAAGTATGAATCTTTAAATTTGTGGTAGATTTTTCAGAATGAATCTGTCAGATTTGAAGAGGACATAATGGCTGAAAAGAAATCTAGTCATGTTTTTGTGCAATTGTTCAAAACTGATTTCATCCATTGCACTTCAACTTGTACTAAAAACCAACTGGAATTAAGTTGGCAAGTTCATTCTTTATTTATCTTGAAATTTGTGTTATTTTTCCTTGGTGAATTTAAAGCAGTGTGGTGATGCTCAATTCCCGCTATGGATTTTGCAAAAACTTGTGCTGGATAGTTAAGATGATCTGGTCAATATTATAATAAGACAAAAGAAATTGTAAAAGGATAATTAATTTTGGTTTAGCATTGGTTGTCTGAAATTGTAGTGAAGATAATCATGTTATTTTTTATGTACACACACATTGCATTATTATTATTATTTTGTAATACTATGCTCTTGAGCCAATATCAGGAAATAACTGTTAGATTTCATTATATCTATGTGAAATAACTGTAACTGTTACCATCAGAAGCTTTGGGGAAAAAAAGTAATTGAAGTATTTTCATCTATTATGGAATCTAACATTAAACATATTTTTTCCCAAAAAAGAATTTTTAGTGAAGTGTGTAAGATTATTATTATTATCATTATGCTCAATTTACGATGATTAACCTCTTCATAGCTATTGAAAGGCATGTAACAGTTTGAATTCTGTAATCATCATTAGAAGTATGTTTAAGACATAAAAAATGCTGGGAAACTTAAAATGCGTGACTACAAATAAGTCACTTTTGTTTAATTAAATACATATATATCGTCTTCGAAATTCGAGCTACCTGCTTGGATAACTATACAGTACCTGATGTCACTCAGGATAGTAATATTAATTTGTAAATAATATTAATAATCTTCATAATGGTAGCCCTGTTTAACATTGCTATATATTATAGATATGTATTAGTCTAAGAATGATGGCTTATGTCGCCTAACAATGCAATTGTCTGACTTTGGAACAAAAGAGAATGGGTGTGTTATGCAAGGGTTTCAGATTAGAATATGTGTACAGATATAAGAAAGTAGTGATTGAAGAAAAATGAACCATTTAAGAGAAATAGATGATATACGCATTTGTGTTTGGTTGTAGATTTGTAATCTTTTACACTGACAGCTGTCTGCATCTGCGGAACTCTATTATTACAATTCTGAACACTTGTTACCATGGTTCATTTCAGGTATGGAAAACAACAAATTTGCTTAGATAAATCAAACTACAATGTTTGGTACTGAAAGTGCAATAATATTAGAAATGATTACCCTCTGGAACGGCTACTGCCATAGCTAACAGTAGAAGCTTGATATAGTATCGTATGGGTGTGTATTATGACTACAAGCTAAAAGAGATTGATATTTATGACTGATAAGGTAAATCTATCAATTTTTGACCTCCTCCCCGTCAGTGTCTGAGTCTGGGAGACAAAAATTTTCTCACTTAGTGATCACTGTTACTTGATAACAAAATAGAAATCGGTTATCCATGTGGTGCATTTCAGAGCTATGTCATTTAAAGTTAAGTGTGTAATATATGCTGACCATTATAACTGGCAATGTCTCTGTCTACTGATGGCATATTACCCTCATAGTCAAGATATCTTAACTTGCAGATATACAAATATACAGCAGCATCGTTATAAACAGTTATTTTTAAGTTGAGTAATTATCAAAGCGAAAATTCGACTGTAAGCTAGACACTAGACGTTTTTTATTGAGTTCTTTAAACGCTGTTCCTTAATTTAAGAGACGACATGTCAAATATCCATTGCTCAAAGTTGGGACAGCACGTCACTTCAACAATTTTGGCTCACTTAGGTGAATTCTCAGCGTGTTTGGCCATGGTGCTGGCGATGGTCTCCAGTATTTGGTCGTGCGAGTAGCTCAAAGTATACCTGATTTTGTGGCATTTTGCTTAGGTGATTTGTGTGAATGCAAGTCTCCTATTATCTTACAAAAGAATTGATATACATGTACATTGCCAATGAAAAATAAAAATTGAAAATTCTTTTTATAATTTCGTTTTTTTTTTGTGTGTGTGTTTGTTTGTGTATACTCACGTGGTCACGTACGTTACATATTGGTTCTATTGTTTTAATTTAGATATTTTACGTTCAAAACTTTAAACCTTCAAAATTAAAATGGGGAGATGGAAGGGATAACTTTATTTTGGCGAGAAAATTGCCAGAACTATTTTCCTGGGATAAACCAATGGCAAATGAATCCATCCCATTATTTTAAAAATAATTTCCCTAAGAGAGTGTAGCCATCTTTGAAAGCCCACGTGGTAAGCATAGTTTTCAGAATAATTGCGATAACCGCTGTTTTGGTGGTAAAATGGAATCTATTATATTTCTATATGCTGTTTATAAAATATTTATTGTGGAATTTTGAACTTCATATGAAGAGTTGTTATGCTTTTAAATATGCAGTGTGAATACTTGTCAAAATCCTGATTAATGTTTCTTTTGTGTTGGCCTCCGTCGCGTTGGAGTGATGTTTTGTACCCTTTGATGAACCTTTTTTATTTATTTATTTTTTTTTTTTGGGGGGGGGGGGGGGGGGGGGGGNACAGATAACTAGTGTTACAAATGTTAAAGCTCTAATTGCTTTTAGCCAGATTAGGTGATAAAGGTTTGATCTGAGACGCGCATTTATCTTTATAGTATTTAGCCATAGAATAAAGAGATGAAATGTTAAATAAGTGATTACTTCCATCTAACAGCCAATTTAAAGGTTTTATACAACTATCAAATATACTGAATCATATACTTTGGTGAATGTTTGAGAATTTGCTGTGCTATAGTTTGTTGCTTATTTATATAATATAATGTATGCATGTAATTATATATCATTTAGTTAAAATTGCATTGTTTTTCTCTTGATATCTCCTTGAAATATATACAAATAAATTATCTGATAACAGGAAGATCGCCATAGGATAGCCACCTTGATAGGGAACAGTGTGAAGAACTGCCACTCCAGCAGCTCCCCCCAGCCTCTCATCCCAGTTCTCCAGAACATGGCCCAAGTGGACTCCTCCTCCCCCTCATCAGCACCCCAGGGACATGTGCCACCAGTCAGCTAGCAAGCTATGTGGAGTCTGCTAATTTTACTACAACCAGTATTCACTAGAGATGATGTCTAGGTGTGATCATTATTATCATTACATGATATTGTATTGTGTAACATAACCTGATGCAGGAATGTGGACCAACATGGCCATCAGATGATCAAAAAGATCGAATGTGGGGTGTCTGATTAAGTACAACTTTTGTTTTTTTGTTGGAATTGTGAATTCTGCATCAATGCTTTTAATCAGCTTTCTGATTGAGCACATTTTTTCTTCTATTTCAAATCAACTATCTGGTAAAGCACAGTTGACATATATATTCCAGCATATGGTAGGTATTCATAGATGTATGAAGTGTTGTCTTTAGTCAAGATCAAGTTGAAGATAAGACCTTTGACATTGGGGCACTTCTCCATGTTGTCTGATTTACCTTAGTTCACCAGTGGCAGCAAAGACAATCCTATTTATTTCTCCACCTATGCCTTTCTCCATCACTGGGCACAGTAAACTCATTTTACATACAAGGGATATATTGCATTTGCTGCCACGAGTAGCTGAAAATGGTCACACTACTTTTACCTTTAGTGTCATTTTTGACATGACAGTGACACTTAAATGGCATGAAATAGAAATGAACTGTGGCCTATTATTGAGTGAAAATCATGTGAAATAACATAAATACCCCTAGATTCTTTTTCATAGCTTTGAATTACATGTCAATTTTGATTTTGCTTAATGTAATGATTGGTGCAAGAGGACAGCTTTAACAAAGGCAGTGCTTAACTAGGCATTTTACCATCTTAACTTTTGAATAATTTGACTCCTTGGCTATAAATGTTCCACAAATTTATTACTATTTGCTCAATTCATGTAAGTGTATATATTCATCATAACATCCTCATTATACTAGGAAATAAGTAGTTCAGTTTCCTTGCTACATGTGTAAAATAAGTTACGTTATTATTTTCTGTCAAATGCTGGTCTGAGGATCTGAACAGATTGGCAGGTTGATTTGTGCAGTCTTAAGTATAAAAAGTTGATTAATGTCTAAGAGAAATTTTCTGTAGTATTAAAAGAGTTTTTATGCAGTGTAATTTAAAGATGCAGAGTGATAATGGAAAGTCCATTGCATCCATCACCAAAACTGCCTTCTGCTATGGCCTAAAAAGATGAGGAACTGGTGTCATGACAGACCAGGTGTTTATTGTCTCTGAAGGTGTAATATTTAATTGCAATTTTGAAAGCAAAAGAAGTTTAAAGAATTTTTGACTATATATTTAGCAAAACATTCTTAAGATAGCCTCATGTCATATGTCCTGTCCTATGACTTAAGTTTAATAGCAAGTGTGATAAGGCAAATCCCCATGCTTTTTGGAGACGAAGTCTGTATCTGTCATGGCATGGAGTGCATGTTTTCATGAGCTGTAATTAAGTGCATTGTGAGAGCTTTTGCAAAGAATGAATCTCCAGCTTTTTATCGAATTTTAAAATGTTTTATAAATTGTACTGTGGTTTTACTTAGTATTGAACTGTGTGAATAGCAGGAAAGCTGAAAGTGTGTTTGGTTGAAGTAGAATTGATATCAGATTCTACGGGACCAATGGATTAACAGAAAACTGTTTAAGTGATTTAAGTGTTGTTTTTGGCAGAAAAAACACATGCTGATAAATATAAAATAAATACTTGAGCTTTGTTTTGCCAGTACTGTGCAACTATTTTACTACAAATAAGTATGAATCTTTAAAATTTGTGGTAGATTTTTCAGAATGAATCTGTCAGATTTGAAGAGGACATAATGGCTGAAAAGAAATCTAGTCATGTTTTTGTGCAATTGTTCAAAACTGGTTTCATCCATTGCACTTCAACTTGTACTAAAAACCAACTGAAATTAAGTTGGAAAGTTCATTCTTTATTTATCTTGAAATTTGTGTTATTTTTCCTTGGTGAATTTAAAGCAGTGTGGTGATGCTCAATTCCTGCTGTGGATTTTGCAAAAACTTGTGCTGGATAGTTTAGATGATCTGGTCAATATGATAATAAGACAAAAGAAATTGTAAAGGGATAATTAATTTTGGTTTAGCATTGGTTGCCTGAAATTGTAGTGAAGATAATCATGTTATTTTTTATGTACACACACATTGCATTATTATTATTATTATTTTGTAATACTATGCTCTTGAGCCAATATCAGGAAATGACTGTTAGATTACATTATATCCATGTGAAATAACTGTAACTGTTACCATCATAAGCTTTGGGGAAAAAAAGTAATTGAAGTATTTTCATCTATTATGGAATCTAACATTAAACATATTTTTTCCCAAAAAAGAATTTTTAGTGAAGTGTGTAAGATAATTCATTATGCTCAATTTATGATGATTAACCTCTTCATAGCTATTGAAAGGCATGTAATAGTTTGAATTCTGTAATCATCATTAGAAGTATGTTTAAGACATAAAAAATGCTGGGAAACTTAAAATGCGTGACTACAAATAAGTCACTTTTGTTTAATTAAATACATATATATTGTCTTCGAAATTCGAGCTACCAGCTTGGATAACTATACAGTACCTGATGTCACTCAGGATAGTAATATTAATTTGTAAATAATATTAATAATCTTCATAATGGTAGCCCTGTTTAACATTGCTATATATTATAGATATGTATTAGTCTAAGAATGATGGCTTATGTCGCCTAACAATGCAATTGTCTGACTTTGGAACAAAAGAGAATGGGTGTGTTATGCAAGGGTTTCAGATTAGAATATGTGTACAGATATAAGAAAGTAGTGATTGAAGAAAGATGAACCATTTAAGAGAAATAGATGATATACGCATTTGTGTTTGGTTGTAGATTTGTAATCTTTTACACTGACAGCTGTCTGCATCTGCGGAACTCTATTATTACAATTCTGAACACTTGTTACCATGGTCCATTTCAGGTATGAAAAACAACAAATTTGCTTAGATAAATCAAACTACAATGTTTGGTACTGAAAGTGCAATAATATTAGAAATGATTACCCTCTGGAACGGCTACTGCCATAGCTAACAGTAGAAGCTTGATATAGTAACGTATGGGTGTGTATTATGACTACAAGCTAAAAAAGATTGATATTTATGACTGATAAGGTAAATCTATCAATTTTTGACCTCCTCCCCGTCAGTGTCTGAGTCTGGGAGACAAAAATTTTCTCACTTAGTGATCACTGTTACTTGATAACAAAATAGAAATCGGTTATCCATGTGGTGCATTTCAGAGCTATGTCATTTAAAGTTAAGTGTGTAATATATGCTGACCATTATTACTGGCAATGTCTCTGTCTACTGATGGCATATTACCCTCATAGTCAAGATATCTTAACTTGCAGATATACAAATATACAGCAGCAACGTTATAAACAGTTATTTTTAAGTTGAGTAATTATCAAAGCGAAAATTCGACTGTAAGCTAGACACTAGACGTTTTTTATTCAGTTCTTTAAACGCTGTTCCTTAATTTAAGAGACGACATGTCAAATATCCATTGCTCAAAGTTGGGACAGCACATGTCACTTCAACAATTTTGGCTCACTTAGGTGAATTCTCAGCGTGTTTGGCCATGGTGCTGACGATGGTCTCCAGTATTGGGTCGTGCGAGTAGCTCAAAGTATACCTGATTTTGTGGCATTTTGCTTAGGTGATTTGTCTGAATGCAAGTCTCCTATTGTCTTACAAAAGAATTGATATACATGTACATTGCCAATGAAAAATAAAAATTGAAAATTCTTTTTAATATTTCGTTTTTTTTTTGTGTGTGTTTGTTTGTGTATACTCACGTGGTCACATACGTTACATAGTGGTTCTATTGTTTTAATTTAGATATTTTACGTTCAAAACTTAAAACCTTCAAAATTAAAATGGGGGGATTGAAGGGATAACTTTATTTTGGCGAGAAAAGTGCCAGAACTATTTTCCTGGGATATATCAATGGCAAATTGATCCATCCCATTATTTTAAAAATAATTTCCCTAAGAGAGTGTAGCCATCTTTGAAAGCCCACGTGGTAAGCATAGTTTTCAGAATAATTGCGATAACCGCTGTTTTGGTGGTAAAATGGAATCTATTATATTTCTATATGCTGTTTATAAAATATTTATTGTGGAATTTTGAATCTCATATGAAGAGTTGTTATGCTTTTAAATATGCAGTGTGAATCTCATAAGAAGAGTTGTTATGCTTTTAAATATGCAGTGTGAATCTCATAAGAAGAGTTGTTATGCTTTTAAATATGCAGTGTGAATACTTGTCAAAATCCTGATTAATGTTTCTTTTGTGTTGGCCTCCGTCGGGTTGGAGTGATGTTTTGTACCCTATGATGAACCTTTTTTATTTATTTATTTATTTTTTTTTTTTTGGGGGGGGGGGGAGGGGGATTCTTCTACTCCCCAGGGAGCGTGCAGTGCATGCAGCGGCAGTATGTGGTACTTCTAATTCTATCATCTGCATAAAGTTGAATTAAGTTGAATAAAGTTTTAAATAAAGTTTCATTGGTTATCTAATAAATAATTGAACGGGCCTTTTGAAAATTTTGGATTTCTTCTCCATGCTTGGTTTAATATTGCATTCTGTTACATCAGGTAGAGCCCTGCTTTTTGAAGTAAATAAATTTCAAGTTTCTGAGAAGAATTATTGTACTTTAAAATAAAGGTAGAATATTCTTTCGAAAAAAAAGCTGGAGTGTTTTCCATCATGCTGTCTACCTGTATTTATGTATTTTCAATCGTTTTAAATAAATAGAGGAACTTATCTCGATTCTTGAGAACAATATTTGTTTTCTAATACTAAGAAAAAAGTGATAAGGTGATGTTCGTGACAAGCCACATGTGAAAGAATGGTAGTCCTAGGAATGGAAGTCCGGGCTCCCTTATGACTAGTACAGGCTAGGTTTAGTCGGAGTACAGGGGTTAGTAGCCTATACGGGACGGATGTCACCTGTGCAAAGTTAAGGGGAACGGTCTACAGTTTCTAGCCGACGTCCATTCCTGTTACGTCGGGCTACATAAAACACACTTACAAAATGCGCCATGCTCTTATGTTTGTATTAAAAAACGTCATTTTGCTTTTACATATGCAGTTCTACGCCTTACAATTACTTTCTCTATGCTTTATACCAAATAGTCTGTATTATGTCTAAACCGTCACCTGACGGAGGGCATCTGCTTGAAGAAAATAGCCAGCCTTGTCACTTATATATTTTGCTCCCTGACGAATTAAAGCACGTACAATGTAAAGGAAGCCACTTTCCCATCTTGGGACGAACACACTGGACTGCTCGCAGTATTTGGGGAAATAATGAAGGGAAGGGCAAGATTTAATTAAAGCATACTACTAATTGATTCACTTGTTCTTTAAACACATTATCCGTCCTTTGTCCGATAGGTGTTTCGTGAAGGCTTAATAGTGAGAAAATGTTTATCTGTGCATTTCCCTCAAATTACTGATGAACCGTGCTGATATTAACTATCTGACAAGAAGATACTCTCTTCTTACCATGCGACCAACTAGCATGACGGTTGTCATTACATAGGAGTGTTGGTATCGGTATCTCCAGCTTGTTAAGTTTAACTCTGACTCTACGGCGTGTGTGGTGCGTGCTCTATTGTGAAGACTAATGAATATTTCGCCGGTTGATGACAGTGAAGGATTGTTATTTCGTGACGTATAACTTTTAAATACACACACTCTCTCTCTCGAGTGGAATAACCTTATTGTTTAAGGGAGCTTGTGAGATTTCGAGAACTTCACATCAACAAGTAACGCGAAGCCGGAAAGAAGTCGACGTTGGAGCGCCGAGTTGCGGCGTGAAATACAGTCATGGTAAGAAATATGGATATAGACGTTCTCCCAATTTTATCTGTGATTGCGAGTTCATCTTTTATATAAGTTTTACCAAGTAGTATTTATTATGCAGATACAAGCAAGAATGCCATTTACTATACAGGTAGAGGCAAGGTGTTGATAGTTTTGTGTTTCCAGATGAGTCATAAAATGTCTTTCACTGTTTTTCAGATGACTCTACGTTATAGTTTATTACTGGCAGTTTTGCTAGGCTGTATATCTTACCGTACCGACAGTGGTAAGTTTTCTTCATTAAGTGAATGAACATTGTTTAAGAACGTTGCTTAAGTACCAAAATTTGCGGATCGAGAATATTAAAAAGGAGCCTTGTTTATCACTTACAATATTTTATTGAATAAAAATTGAATTTGAAAGTAAAGCTTAGATATTCCAATAGTCTCTTTGTAGAAGTTAAAATTTGTTTAATACTTCAAAGTATTTTGTAAAAATTAGGCGCTCTGGGGCACTTAACGGTACATAGCACAGTGACATTGTTTCTCTGAGCCCCAAGGTTTGATTTTCCTCTTTAGTTGGGGGACAGCGGCTGGTGTTTTCCTCTTTTTCATTTTAAATTTGAGTGGGCGAGTTCAGATCTGCCAATGTATGTGCATCTATACATAGGCCTCGTGTTTTATTCACATAGTAAGCTTGACTGTTGGACTGTATGGATGTTTGCTACATGTACCTGTGTGTAAGAAATAACAATCCATCTAAACTGCTACATGCACAGTGTATATACGTATATGGTATTTACATTATTTTGTGCCACCCTCCATGTCCTCTCTTTGTTTCTCTCATTCAAAACAAAAATAAATGGAAATATCAATTAAAAACGTCCCGTTTCATACAATTTATAAATACATGAGAATAACATCCTTCTGTTTTACTTATTTTATCATTTTCCAGCTCCTGCAGCCGGTACAGACTTTAAAAGAGTGTGTTATTATACCAACTGGAGTCAATTCCGATCTGGCATTGCCACCTTCGTTCCCAGTAACATTGACAGTAGTCTGTGTACACATGCCATCTACGCCTTTGCTACGATAGAGAACGGGAGGCTAGCGTCCACTGCATTTAATGATGACTCGAGTGGAGACAACCCCGGTATGTGTTTTTTTATTTTAAAATCAACTCTTTGACCAGAATCAACTCATTTATTTTAAAATTATGACCGTCGATCTAAATGCAAAACTACCAAAATACATAGCTAAGGTGCCCAATAAATTTTGCCGTGCATTGGCCGTATCTAATTTGGGTTTTAGAAATGTTTTTAAAACAAAGACAATATATGATGATTCACATGAAAGGTTCACTATTTCATCTTTATCTTATCACGGAAGCACATGAGCTTTAGTGAGGTATTACATTTGGCTAACAATGAAGCATTGTAAATCACTTGTTGCTGTTTAACTTTCATACGTGACACACGTCGTTAATTAAGGACAATTCATTAGTCATGTATTTAACCATCCATTTGTAAGCTGACCCAACCGAGTTCGATCAGGAACTGCAAGCTACTAGGAGCCCACCTGAAAGAGGTTCTTGGTGCTTTGGATATACACTATCCCGCCTTATATTTTCCTCTCGGACATTGAGCTATATTGAGAATATTGTGCACTCTTTGCAGTGAGTTGAGTGCTCCAGCTTCCGCCCCGCCCATTTTTCATTTATATTATTCATCAGATTTGCTATACCTTAAGCTGAGAAAAGGTTTGTACATACATGTAGGATTTAAAAAACAGATGAATGTTAGATATGCAAGGAAATTGACTTGAAGTGGAAGTTGTCCCAGTGTTAACCCTCACTTCAGCGGCAATCAAATTTTGACTGAAAAGGTAACAAAACAATAACCTCTTGTTTCTCAGTCTAGTCTGATGACCGCAGATTAGGATTGTCCCAGATGCTAATTTCTACCCACAATGAGAGCCGACTCAATTCGTTTTACAGGTTGGATCATGCGAGCTTCAGCTCTGTATATCTGCGCAACGTTTAAGCTGGGGTAAAACAAAGAAAATTTGATAAGCAGAGAAAGATATATATATTAAGTAGACGGTTTGCACTCATAGAATTGATTATATTGATTTTGTAGTGATACATGATATAGTTACCTATGTCATTGTAAGAGATGAATGATGAATACAAATGGCCAATCACTTATTCAGGAGAGGTGAGCGGTGAGCAGGTCTTTCCTTATCCCTGTGTCTCGCAAACAAAGAAAAGTCCCCTAAAATTATCATCAACGTTGTTCTTCATCTTATGAAATTACTATATGCAGGACCGGACTTACTATACTAACTATCCAAATGATTAATGAACCCAATAAAAAGAGAAAGCGATAAATGCATTGATAAAACCACTAAGATAAAGAGGCGAAAATCATAGCGTTAAAAGATATATAAATTGATATGTATCTTAAGTATTAAGTTCTTCAATTTGATTTTACTTTAGTTAATGTGTTATATTTCTCAGCAAGCGAATCAGTCATAAACGAGGAGAGAACAATGTGACTTACAAGTAATGAAGGTTAGACTTGATCGAAAAGATAAAGTCAATGTCAACTCAGCAAACGCTTAGTGTAATGATTTCAAGAACAGTAAAGCCGCCTTTTTGAGAAAATGTTAAATTTTAATTTGATGAGAAAATTTTGATTCTGAACAGTTTGTTTGTTATTTTGTCTGATGACGTTATTTTGATCATTTTTTTTTTTTGTAACATTGTCAAAACTGAGGAATGGTTTCACTAACTACCAAAAATGCATATGTAGCTGGGTTAAGTGTGTTATGTACCTTCGAATGGGCCTTTGTAACCAACTCTTTAAAAACGCAATTTTGCCAAACCAATTTAGATTATTTATGAAAGGAACACTGATTACGACAATGATGTGCTCAAGATAATAACATGGAGATGATCATGCGATGGTTGTGTAGGGCGCGTGGCATAATGATACACATTTCAACAAGAATGTATTATAGACAGGTGCATTCCCCTTGGTCGTATTAAGTAATGAAGGAGATTATTTCTGTATCGAAATAAATTATTGTTTATTATTGATTAGCACTGAAATACTTTAAATACATGTTTTAAACATTTGAATTACAAAATATGTAAAAAAAATAACCTTGAAATTGTGTATGTGTCTCATAAGAGGTACAGATAGTTATAAACTTGTTTGGGACCACACGTAATTCAAAACCGAACACGTTTGGAAACATCTTTTTGAATGAATTGTTATTAGAAATAAAAGGATAAGTATCATAATTAGTTCAATTGCCGTCATTGCCTTTAAAGATATACATTTTGATTTCGAATGTTTTGCTGCAACACACCTCCATGTTCATTTACACTTATCACTGTTCCTGAACAGGTATGTACCAGCAGTTTAACGAGCTGAAACAGACGAACTCCAACCTGAAGACGTTATTAGCTGTTGGAGGGAGCGGCCTTGGTGATGCCCCATTTCGGTCAATCTCTAGTTCGGCTGCGTCCAGACGAAGCTTCATATCGGACGCGGTCACGTATTTGCAGGACCGTGGGTTCGATGGGCTGAGCGTGGATTGGAGTTTCCCTAGAAATAAAGCAAACCATGCTGCACTTATAAGGGTGAGTTCTGTCAACCTATGATATGTTTTTTTTTAAATTTTATTTTTTTATTATTTTATTTTATTTATTTTTTATTTTTATTTTTTTTTGTGTGTGAGTGTGTGTGTGTGAATATACCTACTAAGTTGATTTGAAGAGTTGACCTCATGAGTTTATTTCCTATAATTGAACGTAGTTCAGATTCAGATTGCCATCTTTTNGCCGACTCAATTCGTTTTACAGGTTGGATCATGCGAGCTTCAGCTCTGTATATCTGCGCAACGTTTAAGCTGGGGTAAAACAATAAAAAATTTGATAAGCAGAGAAAGATATATATTTAGTAGTCGGTAGCCGATTTGCACTCATAGAATTGATTATATTGATTTTGTAGTGATACATGATATAGTTACCTATAGCATTGTAAGAGATGTATGATGAATATAAATGGCCAATCACTTATTAAGAAGAGGTGAACGGTGAGCAGGTCTTTCCTTATCCCTGTGTCTTGCAAACAAAGGCAAGTCCCCTAAAATTATCATCAACGTTGTTCTTCATCTTATGAAATTACTATATGCAGGACCGGACTTACTATACTAACTATCCAAATGATTAATGAACCCAATAAAAAGAGAAAGCGATAAATGCATTGATAAAACCACTAAGATAAAGAGGCGAAAATCATAGCGTTAAAAGATATATAAATTGATATGTATCTTAAGTATTAAGTTCTTCAATTTGATTTTACTTTAGTTACTGTGTTATATTTCTCAGCAAGCGAATCAGTCATAAACGAGGAGAGAACAATGTGACTTACAAGTAATGAAGGTTAGACTTGATCGAAAAGATAAAGTCAATGTCAACTCAGCAAACGCTTCGTGTAATGATTTCAAGAACTGTAAAGCCGCCTTTTTGAGAAAATGTTAAATTTTAATTTGATGAGAAAATTTTGATTCTGAACAGTTTGTTTGTTATTTTGTCTGATGACGTTATTTTGATCATTTTTTTTTTTTGTAACATTGTCAAAACTGAGGAATGGTTTCACTAACTACCAAAAATGCATATGTAGCTGGGTTAAGTGTGTTATGTACCTTCGAATGGGCCTTTGTAACCAACTCTTTAAAAACGCAATTTTGCCAAACCAATTTAGATTATTTATGAAAGGAACACTGATTACGACAATGATGTGCTCAAGATAATAACATGGAGATGATCATGCGATGGTTGTGTAGGGCGCGTGGCATAATGATACACATTTCAACAAGAATGTATTATAGACAGGTGCATTTGGATATTCCCCTTGGTCGAATTCATATAAAGTTATGAAGGAGATTATTTCTGTATCGAAATAAATAATTTTTTATTATTGATTAGCACTGAAATACTTTAAATACATGTTTAAAACATTTGAAAAAAACATTTACAAAAGTTGTAAAAATAACCTTGAAATTGTGTATGTGTCTCATAAGAGGGACCACACGTAATTCAAAACTGAACACGTTTGGAAACATAGTTTTGAATGAATTGTCATTAGAAATAAAAGGATAAGTATCATAATTAGTTCAATTGCCGTCATTGCCTTTAAAGATATACATTTTGATTTCGAATGTTTTGCTGCAACACACCTCCATGTTCATTTACACTTATCATTGTTCCTGAAAAGGTATGTACCAGCAGTTTAACGAGTTGAAACAGACGAACTCCAACCTGAAGACGTTATTAGCTGTTGGAGGGAGCGGCCTTGGTGATGCCCCATTTCGGTCAATCTCTAGTTCGGCTGCGTCCAGACGAAGCTTCATATCGGACGCGGTCACGTATTTGCAGGACCGTGGGTTCGATGGGCTGAGCGTGGATTGGAGTTTCCCTAGAAATAAAGCAAACCATGCTGCACTTATAAGGGTGAGTTCTGTCAACCTATGATATGTTTTTTTTTTTTTTTTTTTTTTTTTTTTTTTATTTTTTTTTATTTATTTTTTTTTGTGTGTGTGTGTGTGTGTGTGTGTGTGTGATGTGTGTGTGTGTGTGTGAATATACCTACTAAGTTGATTTGAAGAGTTGACCTCATGAGTTTATTTCCTATAATTGAACGTTGTTCAGATTCAGATTGCCATCTTTTATTTCGTTTTGTTAAGCGTTTGGAAATACTTGAACGTTATGAGGAGCACTGAATATTCTCAAATATTCTCATAAGCATAATATTAGTAAATTAACACTTATCCCTTATTTTAAAATACCTTGTGATGGACTGTAGGTATATTGTACTGATAAGAATCCAGAATAATAAATAAGAAGGAAGGGGGGGGGGGTACCAGAAAAGAAAACCATTGTTGAGTTCTTTATATAATTCCCATGTATGGAAGTGCTAATAGTAACTGAAAAAAAAAGAAGGATTATGCAGCCTTCATTAATAATTCACAATGGGAAATATGGACCAGAAAATTAGAGTCAGTAATAAATCGACATTAAGGGTGTAAAAATACCATAACAAAGGAATACTACAGTTTGGATTTGTCATTGTTGTCCTTGACAGATATTATTTGCATTGATGTTAGATAAGATTATGTATTAGCACGAGACAAAGATGCATAGTTATTGGGAGGGAGCACACTTTCACAGTTAATTTCTTTAGAAAGGGTAGGATAGATATATATACAGCTATAGCTGCAAGTAGACATTTAGATATTTTATGGGATTTAATAGTTTGTAAACGACATAAATTGCCCTGGACAAAGATAAGTATATTGCATTATCAGTCCCTTCTTGCACTTTCACAAAAAGACTCCGCCGTTTTCATGAGTATATACAAACTGTGCATCTATAGATGAGCTAAACAACCAAACAAACTGCTGACTAATTACTTCGGTGCAGTTTCGCGAATCGCACATTTATTTCAAGCACACTCCATTTCAAGGCCAACCTACGTTTTTGAGCCCAAACTTGCACTACTGTCACTCAGCATTAGTATTCTTGTCAAGTAGCATAGCCATCAGTGCTCAATTTTCATATTCACGCCAAACTTAGAGGAATGAAGACAATCAAAATGTAATAGTTTGAGATTGAGATATGAATAAGTAATGCCGGCATGCTAACTTCTACCGAACTTTGATTTAAAGGAATTAAAGCAAGCATTCCAAAGCAATAACCTACTACTCGGGGCATCCGTAGCAGTGAAAAGGTCCGATATAGATGCAGGGTATGATATTCAAGAGATTTCAAGGTGAGTATAATGGTTTTCGTCGAAGGCTGCGAAAGGGAAGTTGCATCTAGTGACTTTGAACCAGCTTACATTCAACTTCGTTTACGCTGCTTTCAAGCTATTCTTTGGAGCAACTTTAGAGTGATGGGTCCCGTTGATTTCTTTTCTTGTCAAGCACGAAAGTGACATCGCCTCAGTCATGTGTGATAAAAGAGAAAGAGACAACAGTAGTACTAAACACGGACAAGTATGTTTATACATATTACGAGGTCAGGAGTGAAAGCCTGCCTGTGAAATGAAAAATGTTTGGAAAACATGTAGTGTAACCCTGTCCCAGTGCACAATATCTTGATCACTGTCACTAGATGTTTTGTTTTGGATATAAACGCATGACCAAGAATTAATTAAACTGAACTGCGACCTATTCTTTGCGATTTAAATCTCACAAAACAGTTCTATGCTTAGCATGATGTAAAATGCTTATATATGTGTTTCTTTTAGGTATTTAGACTTCATCAGTCTGACAACCTTTGACTTCCACTCTTCAAGTGAGAACGCTGTGGCCCATCACAGCCAGCTTTATAACAGGAGTGAAGAAAAGGGCAGAGAAGCAGAGCTTAACACGGTCAGTAGTTGCTCCTGATTTTTTTTACCGCTATACATAAATACGCTGTCCCAAAAGATAGGCCTACATTGTGAAGTGTGTAAATTTGTCAAGATTTCCCATTTCTTTTTCTTTCTTTCAAGTATTGTACCAACACCTTTTTCGTCAATTAAACGAAAGATATGCATTTTCATATTCAATTTACAAAAGCGTGCAAAATTTCACTTTCACAATTATAGATGAAACAATTAAAGTGATGGAAAATTCTATGTCCTATTGAAAAAAATGTCAATGCCTGAAAAGGATACTTAGATTGTAATATTTTGTCTTATATCGGAAAAGATGTGCTTCGTTAGAAATTTATCATTTGTATTGTTTATACATTTTGTTCATGTCAGTTATTCTTTTCTTTGACTTATTAAGGACTGGGTGGTCAATTACTGGATGGAGAAAGGCGCACCAGCAGAAAAACTGCTGGTAGGTGTGGCCTCGTACGGTGTGTCATACACCCTGAGTAACAATGCTATTAGCTTCGGGGCACCTGCAGTTGGAGCTGGCGAGGCAGGTGAAATGACCAACCAACCCGGGGTGCTGTCTTATTATGAGGTGTGTATGGCCTTTTCGTGCAATGACTTTACATAAAAGGGAGAAAAAAACACGCAGAAACCCATTTACAACGTCGCACGCATCTACCTATTCTGGCTGCCTACATAAGCTAAAAAAAGCATGTCTTATTAACATTGTCATTTGTTCCTCTTTTGTTCAACCACTAATGAAGCGTTCTCTCGTGTTTTTCAGTTGTGTGATAAACTTTCAAACGGTGGATGGCGTAGAGCTTGGAGTCCGGTGGCTAAGGTGCCTGTTGCGTACAATACAAGAGAAAGCCAGTGGGTTGGATATGATGACATGAACAGTGTTGCTTACAAGGTAACAAGATACACGTGTATAACTTACATGTAGTTCAGATGAAACTCTTCTTTTCATAGCATAATGTCTCCAGCTACCATTTAAATTGACTCTGTCCATGAACCAGAGAAGGTAAGGGTGTTCGTTGCTGATTGCTTCGACTTTGATCGACCAGTTGGTTGTAGAAATGTGTATAACTAACACAAAATACGAATGTTTTTTCATTCTACTGACCGTTTTGAATGACACAACTATTTCAGAATATTTATAAATTTTTGTCATGGTACTTTTTTTCCTAGGCACAATACATTTGTGATAAACGATTAGGCGGAGCAGTGGTGTGGGCATATGATTTGGATGACTTTGGTAACTACTGCAACCAAGGAGAATATCCTCTTATCCGACGCTTGAACGAAGTTTTAGAAGGAAGAAGATCGCCTACTGAACCCTCATTTCCAACAGTACCGCCGCCGGCGACAACAGAAAGCCCTGCAGCTACGGCAGCCTCAGGGGGCTCTGTAGGTGGGGGTTCCGCACCTGCTACAGGTCCGGCACCCAATGCTGACGATTTTGGGACCTTTAATGAACCAAGCGGAGACACCCCCGTGTCATACCCAAGTAGCGGCCCGTGCACTCCTCTGGCTTCTGCGTCTCCACCAAACCCACGTCGAGTCGTCTGCTATTTCACTAACTGGAGTCAATACAGGTCCGGAAATGGGAGATTTCTCCCTACGGATATTGATCCATCTTTATGTACGCACATTATTTTTGCCTTTGCCTCCCTGAGTACCAGAGGTCAACTGATGTCTACCGATGAGTTTGGGGATCTCAGAGAAACTGAAGGTAAACCTGTAGAATGTTGTAAGAATGTTGTTTAAAGAATATTTAATTTTTTAGGTAAAAAACTGCGCCATTTTCAAATAATTCATATTTTTGTTTGAGCAGCTTTAACTACAGGTTATAATAATAATATGTTTCTTAATTCAATATAATATCTGCGGCATGTTTTTTGAATACAAAACCTCCCACTGTCTAATTATCTGTTAATACCCTCAGGACTATACCACAGAGTTGCTGTCCAGTTAAAGCAAGACCACCCCAATGTCCGGTTTAAGGTCCTCCTTGGTCTTGGTGGATGGACAATGGGCAGTGCCTCTTTCAGTAGGATGGTGTCTACGCGATCTAATAGGTGGGTTGTGTATGAAACTGATAACACCCATCCTTCACATTGTGAGTTAGATTATAATAAATTTGCTTCAGTGATTCTGTTGGCTCAATGGCAAGGTTTGCCAACTTTATTGAGATTTTATTTGAAGGTTGACTGTTTAAAGCCATGTAGTAGGCTGATTTTGGTAGTTGTCAGGCATAAATGATTTCGATCAAAAGTCACTTCTTATTTGTTGGAGGATAGTGTGTTTGACATTGATTCTATTAAATGTTTTCTTACAAAAGAAAATAAGCCTCCAGTGAGGATTGAACTCACGACCCCTGGTTTACAAGACCAGTGCTCTAACCACTGAGCTATAGAGGCCCATGTATCAAAATTAATCGCCCTAAAATTTCTGTGTAAAAAGTTTGATTGTTCTTTGGGTATCTTCATCAGCACAGATATCCAAGTACCTTTTTATTATTATTATTATTATTATTATTATTATTATTATTATTATTTGCACTTGGGCATTGTTACTGCAACCATCATTCGGGTGTCTATTAAAAGAATAATGTCAAGAAATTTATGAGATTTGATGCTTCTGAAGTATTGATAATAAGATTGTGTTTTGTTGTCATTGATCGGGACAAAGTTAATTTATCACGTCGCACAGTTCCTCAGTAATGTCTTCCCCAATTACCGCTTATAGGACAGTTAATCCTCCAGTTGAGTAAAATGCAAGTTAAAGGTACATTCGAACCGAGCATCGGTGGAGTGTGGATTCCCAGTAACACATCCAAACCACTTCTACTAGTTTCTTATACGACTCAAATAAATTTGACATGCCAAGCGATAAAATTGAATAGTTCACTTGATCAGCCATAAAAGAGCTTCAGACTGCTCCTTTCCTTAAAGTTTTGGTCGGAAATTTTACCTACATTCGTGACCTACTTTTCTGCCCCTTGACATACAGCATAGAATGCTAGCAGAAAAATCCGTTCAAACATCACTTTCGGGAAAAATTAAACGGTGCCTTTTGGTAATTCTCTTAGTTTTACTACTTGAAACTATATGCTGGCATTTGGTCTGTTTTTGTGGCAAAATATTGGCTTTGTATGCATCTTTAAGTTGAGCTTTGCTCAATGAGCAGACGAATCCAATGACCATTCAAAAATCTACAACTAGAGCCCCTAGTGAGGATCGAACTCACGACCCCTGGTTTACAAGACCAGTGCTCTAACCACTGAGCTATAGAGGCAATTTTTTCCCTACTTCCCTTTTTCACATTTGAGAAATCAATAAAAAAACTGGTTTGTGTTTTTCTAAATCTTTTCATCAGTAAAAGAGCCTTTTTATAATTTTTGTCACTTGTTAAATACAAGTTTAATTTATACTGCAGCCATCAAGTTTGTGTTGAACAAGAATAATGACAAGAAATTCATGTGATATGATGTTTATTAAGTATTGATAGTAAGATTGTGTGTTTTTTGCTTGACCAGGGCAAGGTTTATTGAACATGCTGTACAGTACCTCAGAAACTATTCATTTGATGGCTTAGATATGGATTGGGAATATCCGGCCTCAAGGTCCGGTAGTTCCCCACAGGATAGACCCAGATATACCATGCTGTTATCGGTAAGGTCTGCCTTTTCATCTAATCGGAACAAAAACAAGGCTTTGAATAGCCGATTAAAATATTTTATACCATTAAACATAAAGGGCCGTTGATATTCCTTATTTAATCATTATGTTTCTTTAACGCCCTCAGCACCATTTTGTATATATTTCAATTTCAGAAACACTTACAATAACAGCTCCGTTTTTTTATTTTAGGAGATCAAAGAAGCTTTTGATAGAGAAGCTCGCAGGAGTTCTGGCGATGGTCTGATACTTTCTGCCTCAGTCGCCCAGCACAAGAGATACATAGATCCCGGCTATGAGATTTGTCACATGGGAAGGCAAGTGAAATGTATTTTTGCCGGGCCCCTTTTCCTTTTTACCCTACTTCTAACGATTACTTTGGGGCTCGGTGGACTGAAATCTAAACTTTTAAAAATTATTCACATCATTTAACTCATTAACTTGATTGTGCATGCATTTTGGTTAATAATTCCATTATTTTATATTTGATAGGTATAATATTACATTAAAAACCAATCTTGTCTCCAATCAGATATTCATCTAAATTCTTTTAGTTTGACATTTAAATTTCGATGTACTATTTCCTTAGAAGTAACTTTTTGTCTGGTTCGTTGTTTATTGTAAACGCTATTGTTGGTATTTCAGAATCCTCGATTTTGTCACAGTTCTCAGCTTTGATTTCCACAATGCACGAAACGGAATAACGGGATTTAACAGTCCCTTGTACCAGAGATGTGACGAACAATACACGCGGTACAAAGACTTCAACGTGGTATGTAATATCCATATGAAAACCATTTATGTATGTATAGAAGTAGCTCAGTTTATCGCAAATATGAAGAGTGGTAAACATATCCTAACAAGTTACTTTGTACATACCTTTATACACGTTGTCCTCTACAGGCTCTTATTCGCATGAATTTGAACATACTTGTGTTTTTAAGATCTACTAATGAAAACGAAATGGCGGCAGTCTGTTATATCATTTTGTTTGCAGTTTATATTGAAAAAATAGTTAGGCATCAATATTACTTTTTTTCATTCTGAAGGATTGGGCAGTGAACTATTGGCTGGACGGTGGCATACCGGCGCACAAGTTAAACCTTGGAATAGCCATGTTTGGCGAGACTTTCACGCTGCGAGACCCGAGCAACGTGGAACCTGGAGCACCTGCTTCTGGCGCAGGTGACGCAGGACCTATCTCGGGAGAGGCAGGTTTTATGGCATACTATGAGGTACGTAGACATTTATATGAATTACAAGGAAACAAATGCTTGATCAATTCTATAAGTTTTAAGAAAGAAGAAGCAGGTTCCATTGTAAGGTAAGGGATTATTGTTGACATCATACCCTTCATTGTGTCAGCGCTAGATGGTCCAAGCAGCTTGGGATGGACTGGCGCTTTACTAGGGTCACTGATTGATTTTTTTTCACATGTTATGCACAGATATGTCTCTGGTTTATTCTCGACATTTTTCTACTGTAAGAGAGAATTCGTGCACGAATGAATTCTGGCCTCTAGTCTACGTTTTCAGATAAAATCACCGTAAAAATACCGTAAGAAAAGTTGAGAACGGACAAGTCTCAAATGGATGTTGGGTCTGTTATGATATGGGGCTTGTGGTACTGAAACATTTTTATTTTATTTTATTTGATGTTACTTAACGAATCACTTGGCTTATGACGGAAGTGTGCGATATAGCACATTGATTAAAATATATTAATATGTTATTATAATAAAGAAAAACATTCCATTAAGAACACCTCCTGTTTGTGTACTTTAGATTTGCGACAAACTTCTCTCGGGTTCATGGACCCGTGTGTTCCACGACCAATCTCAGGCACCATACATGTACAGTGGGGACCAATGGATCAGTTATGACGATATCACCAGTATAGAAATAAAGGTAAGGTAACCGAGTTTTGAGTGCTTGTGTGTTTATGGCAACTATGTACATTACTTGATGTCAGATAACTGATTACAATGCAAAACAACCGATACAGATAGGAGCAAAAGTTAAATTAAACATTATGTTGCTAAGGCACTAGCGGCCCCCATTGTCAAATGATTCTAATGGATATCGTGTTTANTCTTCATTGTGTCAGCGCTAGATGGTCCAAGCAGCTTGGGATGGACTGGCGCTTTACTAGGGTCACTGATTGATTTTTTTTCACATGTTATGCACAGATATGTCTCTGGTTTATTCTCGACATTTTTCTACTGTAAGAGAGAATTCGTGCACGAATGAATTCTGGCCTCTAGTCTACGTTTTCAGATAAAATCACCGTAAAAATACCGTAAGAAAAGTTGAGAACGGACAAGTCTCAAATGGATGTTGGGTCTGTTATGATATGGGGCTTGTGGTACTGAAACATTTTTATTTTATTTTATTTGATGTTACTTAACGAATCACTTGGCTTATGACGGAAGTGTGCGATATAGCACATTGATTAAAATATATTAATATGTTATTATAATAAAGAAAAACATTCCATTAAGAACACCTCCTGTTTGTGTACTTTAGATTTGCGACAAACTTCTCTCGGGTTCATGGACCCGTGTGTTCCACGACCAATCTCAGGCACCATACATGTACAGTGGGGACCAATGGATCAGTTATGACGATATCACCAGTATAGAAATAAAGGTAAGGTAACCGAGTTTTGAGTGCTTGTGTGTTTATGGCAACTATGTACATTACTTGATGTCAGATAACTGATTACAATGCAAAACAACCGATACAGATAGGAGCAAAAGTTAAATTAAACATTATGTTGCTAAGGCACTAGCGGCCCCCATTGTCAAATGATTCTAATGGATATCGTGTTTAGTAAAATACCACCTGCTGTGTCTTCTAGACGTGCCGAAGCCTTGCACTTAAACATATTTCCAAAAGTTTGATGACCAGGGAAAGAATGTTAGAAAGGAGAGCCCCTAGTGAGGATCGAACTCACAACCCCTGGTTTACAAGACCAGTGCTCTAACCACTGAGCTATAGAGGCAACCGATGTCTTGTCGAAAGGCTCATGCCCGGCCGCTCCTAAATAGTCGTTTTATAACTGATGACATTTTGTTCTGATTTTTTCAGGCGAAATACATAATTGAAAAGGGACTCGGAGGAGCGATGATATGGGCCTTGGACCTTGACGACTTCTCAAACTTATGCGGGGATGGGCCGTACCCACTTCTGACCAAGATCAACTCTGTATTTTTGGTCCCAAGCTCTGCCGGCCCTCTTCCACCACCCCCCGTTTGTCCTTCAACCACAACCTCCACGACGACCACAACGCCTGCGCCGCCTCCTCCTGTCGCTGTTGATTCGGGGGCTGGCCAGACCGGAGGAGTATTACTTATCAATAGTGGGCAAGGTACCGGAGCCGTCGGAGACAACAACGAAGCAGTTGTGGTGGTTGTAATACCATCCACTGTTGATAATAATGCTGTTATAGTATCAAGCAATACTACTGCTGCTGAAAATTCGGTATCTTCCGCAAGAGGTCTTAATTCTGCTTCTTCGACAAGTAAAATACCCACAGCCACAACAGTATCAACAGAAAGTCCACCCATCCCTGTTAATACATTCCGCACTCTGCTAATTTTCCCACAAGCCCCAAGCACTGGCATAGGGGACCCCCCCAGTTCGTCTTTGGCCACAACACCTACGGCACCCATCAGTGAGACTGCGACAGTTATTACACCCACAACAACAATACCACCACCAACAATAATGCCAATCCCCACTACCACTTCCACACCAAGCACAACAACAGTAGGAACTTCATCAGCTGCCATGACCACGCCCACTACCACTTCTACTCCAGCAACCACCCCTACAACCACATTGGTGAACACACTCACAACCACTTCGACAACCGTCTTTGATGACACTGCCATTATTTTAAATATTGTCGAATCTAATGATAGCGAGAACGATTCATAGCCCATCGTTTTTTCAAATTATCTTAAAGAGCTTTCAGTCGAGTTTTCAACCGAGCAGTCTTGAAAAAGACCACTTAAGTCCTTACTTTCGGAAGCAAGTTGCCGCCCCCTTATTTACATCTGTTATCCCGTCTAACCATGATTGCTTGTCCTTTACCTCAAGGATAACAGTGAGATAGTTTGTGGAAGATTGTATCAAGTGTCTGCTCCCTTACGTTAATATTAAAATGCTGTTAGAACCAATCTGTTTTGTATAAATTAAAGCAGCAGTAGCATTGATAGAAATAGCAATAACTTTCTGCACTAAATTGATTCACTTTATGACTGGCATAAACTAAGCCTTGACAGATACTATTAAGACTATTTATATGCTTTGTGATAAGCAAAGACTTCTACTTTAACGTATTCATATTTTAATGATTTATTTCTTCTTACCGTTTGCATGCATAAAAGATTGAACTGATGATTTTATAGATTGCATGATTAGGTGGAGGCGGGCTCTATAGAATTTCAAATATTATATGTATTTTGTAACTTAGAAAGTATTGTAGAAAAACAAAATTGTTTATGCAATAGCTCACAAAGGCGACTTTTTTAAGATACACTTTTTTACTCACTCGTCTGATTGGTTAAATTTCTACGTCCTTTGTCTCGAGAGAATGAAGCATCGTTAAGATATAATGAATTAAAAGCATGCAATATAACAGGGAACGAAATACACAAGGTTTTTTCGTGGAAAAACTCATTTACCTAGTTTGAGGCCATATCAGGTAAGAATTTTTCTATTGTGTTTTTGTATTTTGCATTCCCATGTGCCTTGCACCTCTTTTCTAACGGTATTCAATTTGACTGATGATGTATTATCCACCTGCGACCCAACCACAGCTTATGTTTCTGTAGTTCTATGGTATCCATATCTCTACAACCATAACCAAAGACAAAATTGCATGTACAACGTGCTGGTACGTGCGTCCATATGTTTAGTTGTTCCCATTTACCAACAGGGCTTGGACCAAGTCAAGCGTTATTTGTATAACTTTCCTATTGTGAAATGTCAAAGTCAGATTGTTATGGATATAGTGTCAACCATCGTTTGTCGCCTTCATCCCAACCTTGAGGTCGGTGCGGTTAATTAACCGATTTACGTTGACCGTTGTTGCATGGGTTCTTGATGTACCGTTTGTGATAGAATTGTCCGCCGGTGTCCGCCTTTTCCGTTATATTTCCCGCGAAGTTGCAATATTATTTATTATTGTTTTCCTGATATTATAATTATACCTTCACCTTTACCTTCAAATGCATGCCCTACCATATTTACTAACAGTGGGTTTTATTTAGGCTGATGAGTAGGATGCAACTAGTAAACTAATCTTCCTTTGCATGTGATGCTGTGTTCAGCTATTTTAACACTGGAGCCATTGTGAAGAGTTTCGTAAAATTACACGCAAACAATATTCTTTTGTTTTATTTTCAAATGTAATAGTAATGATTTGTAGATTTGGTAACACGTTACTATTTAGTAGTAGTACAGTAAGTAGCATTGTAGCATTGTGGAGAAGGTTTTGTTTGAAAATGGCTGGTTATACTAGACTGTTTTGCGTTGAGACGGCGAATATCTTGCTTATTTTTCTCCGTTGTATTGCAGGTGCTCTTTCTGCGGGAACTGATTCTGGAGCTGTGCGAACAGGTATCAGCTTATTAATTGCTGTATATTCTGTCTAAACTGTTGAATGTTGAAAATAAATGAGCTCGATATTTCCAAATTCCTTTATTTCCTCACACATCATTACGATTATGTCTTCTTTCCAGAACCTCCATTCACATGTAACGGCAGAGGGCCTGGAATCTATGCAGACCCATTCAGTTGCAACAGCTTCTATATCTGTGACACTGGTTTCCAGCAACTTATATCTTGCGAGCGTGATTTAGTTTTCCACGCAGATCAAGGCATTTGTGGTTCTTCAGATGGATTTACGTGTAATCCTGCATCCTTACTTACAACTACCACCACAACTACCACCGTCAGACCACCACCTCCACCGCCTTCCACCAGGGCACCGGTCGTAGTTATCCTTCAACCAGCCACTGCAACTAGAACCACAAGACCACCACCACCACCACCGCCTCCTACCACCAGAGCACCGCAAATAATCATCTTTCAACCAGCCGCTACCACGCCCAGACCGAGAACCACAACCACCAGACCTAGAACCACAACCACCAGGCCGACAACCACCACAACAAGACGGACAACTACAACCACCAGACCAACGACCACCACGACTACAGAACCGCCCCCTACAGGTAATGTTGTCTTTAAAATCAGTTTGAATTTTATATACATAGTGTGTATTTCATTTGAGAATCTATTCATGTTTTTATTTTTGCGTTTGTTTTAGGATGTCAGTTATTTATATTTTAAACGGTTAGTTATAATAAATCGAAATGACTGCCAACATATACGTCAGCATGTGGAACGGAAAAGCTTACGGATGATTCGCTGACCCTTCCTATGGAACACTTTTATGTGTATAATGGTGGCGACATATTGTGCAATCCAAATGTAAGATTGCCTCAAAGGGTCCGAATCAGATCCGTCATTGTGGCGGCGCATCCGCTGCAAACAGCTACCAACAAATTCCCCAACTTCTCAAACACTACTTGCAATGTACAACGACAACAACAGCTACACTATAGGTCAGAGAGCTACAACAACAGGTATTACCACAATGACAAGTACACCACCTACATGTACAGGGTAATTACTTTATAAAATTTTATTTTTTCCATGACATATTTTCTATTGTAATAAAAAGAATATATAGTTTTACATTCTTAACATGGAAGGCTTCTTTGGGGTTTATTTCAGATCTATCTTGATATTTTAAGTATAACAATTTTGCAGTTTATGGTGGTGAAGATGTGAGTTTAATACGGGATTTATGTTAACATTTAGAAAATAACCCGAGAAAAATTTTCAAGGAATTTGCACAGCGAATAACACTGTGCTTCAGACTCATTGTTGTCCTTTTCAGCGTATCCGTTTACATGCGAGGGCAAAGGACCAGGATCCTATGCAGATCCTTTTGATTGTTCTTACTTTTATACGTGTTCTGGTGGTCGGGCTACAAGAGTACCTTGTCAGTTTGGATTGTTGTTCAACCCACGTCGTCGTTCTTGTGACTGGGCAAGGAATGTTAACTGTAGACCAGCAGTGTTGGTGACCAGACCAACAACAACTACAATTTCAACCACAACTACAACGACAACGAGACCACCACCTACTTCTAGACGCACTCGCCCTCCTTTTAACACATTCAGAAACCCCCGACCCCAACTAACACAAACATCGAGACAACCAGCACAGCGCCAACCAATACAAATCCAACCAACCCCACAAAGAACAACAATCCCTACAACCACTGGTCCACCACCAACAGGTATGCGTCTGTCATGTATGGCATTCATAACATTATATCATTTTTTTTTACTTTTTAACTTGAAATTGTCACCTTTTTGGCAAATTGTAATGGGTAATATGCCTCATAACATATTATCCATATGCTTACTCCATTACGACATCAAGATTTTAAATGATATTTGACAGGTATGTTAGTACGTGCATTTTTATAAGTTTATCGCAATAAAGGTGCCATAAAGGTGACACCAAAATATTAAACATGACTTTTTATGGATGTTTTCTTCCCTTAACATTTTTGTTCACCTATTTTTGAAGTGTCCGTCTGAGAACTTAAAACAATCTATCATTATGTAAGTCTGTGTTTTGTGAAAAAAAGTTGCATGCCTTTTAAACTCTAACTAACAATGACGATACTTCACAGTGGTCATTTTAAATGTTTCGTCGCCAAAAGTAAGTCTTGTAGCGACATAATCAAACTATATTTTTCAGCATATCCTTTCACGTGCGATGGAAGAGGTTCTGGTACCTATGCCGATCCTTTTGATTGCGAACATTTTTATATTTGCACCGGTGGTAGAGCAAGACGAATTTCTTGCCAACCTGGACTGCTTTTCAGTCCAAGCCTCGGTTCCTGCGATTGGCCAGGAAATGTACAATGTAGACCAGCCATTCTGGTCACAAGACCTACCACACCTACCACAACTACTACCACAACCACCACTACAACCACTCCCCCAGTACCTACAACAAGTAGGGTGACACAACCAACAACTACTACTAGGTCGACAACACCTACTACTACAACTACCACAACGACAGGTCCGCCACCTACAGGTAAAATACCCTGTCAGTAGGTGAAATTCTGATGGTATAAAGAACTCTGTATTGTGTCACGGGGTTTTACTTGCATGTTTTGTAGAGAATAGCTGATTTTTAAGACATAACCCATTATTTTAAAAGAAAAGTTATATTAACCCCTATTGTAAACATAGTGAATCTTTTGTCCGTACCTGTAATAATGTTGCCTAATGTTTTGAATGTGAACCTTATTGTTTCTATAAGGCATCTATTAATTTTCAGCCTATCCGTTTACATGTCTTGGTAGAAGGCCAGGATCGTATGCCGATCCTTTTGATTGTTCCTACTTCTATGTTTGCTCTGGTGGTCGGGCACGGCGACTGTCATGTCAAAGTGGATTAATGTTTGACCCGAGACGCCGAACTTGTGATTGGGCGAGGAACGTTAACTGTAGACCTGCAATTTTGGTTACACGGCCCACTACTACCACTATTCCCACTACTACATCCGCAGATAATCAATTCACGTTAAGACAAACGTCTCCGTCACTTCAAGTCATTCCTTCCAGGGTCAATCCGAGGATTGATTCACTCCAACCAATCAACCAACCCCCTTCTCTACCGCAACCAACCAGGCCTCCACCACAAACCCTAATACCACAACCAACACAACCGCCACAACCAACAACTTCGACTACAACCGGTCCGCCACCAACAGGTATGCAATAGGCTTTCAAAATAACTTTTCTTTTCTGTGATATAGTTCTGTTTAATATGCATGTGTGCAGTTCTCAAATTATTAACAGTTTCATTTCTTTCAATTCACCATTGAGTATAATTTAGATTTCTCACTTTGTTTTGTAACATTATTGACTTTATTTGTTACCTCACTGATGTGTAAATGAATCTATCCTCTCAACTTTAAATTAACAATGTTGGAACTTTCAGCCTATCCGTTTACATGTGAAGGCAAAGGACCAGGATCCTATGCAGATCCATTCGATTGTTCATTCTTTTATACGTGTTCTGGTGGCCGGGCTTCAAGAGTACCTTGTCAGTTTGGATTGTTGTTCAACCCACGTCGTCGTTCTTGTGACTGGGCAAGGAATGTTAACTGTAGACCAGCAGTGTTGGTGACCAGACCAACTACAACTACGACCACAACAACAACGACAACTACAATTGCACCATCGACGACTCGGTCTCCCGAGAGACGCACACCTCCCCCACTGGTTCAACCTGTTCCAAACAGTAACACATTTAGTAATCTTCAGCCCCAACCGACATTTCTTCCTCAACCATCACAACCACAACTAACCCCACCAGCCCAACCCACACGACCACCACAAACAACCACACGGCCCCCACCAACAACTCCTACTACAACTCTCCCGCCGCCTACAGGTATGGATGGTATATTTCTTACCATTAATGCACTAGGAAAAAAGGGAGGAAGTTAACGCATCTGAAGCCGAGACATATGGCCAGCTTTTACTGGCAATACTTTTAAAAAGGTGTCCTAGACTTAATGAGCAGCCCCATTTGATACTATTTGCAACGAAATTAATTAAATTTTTCCTACATTATTTTCATGAAAAAGGTACAAATAAGTCATCAGCTTTTGAATGCGCTACCTTCTTTACTAAAACCAATGAAACGTTTGAGTTGTCCTTTTTTTAACATGACATAAGTTGATTCTTATATTATGGTTGATTGGTAATCTTTTGAATAGTTCCTTTTTAAACTTGCACGTTTAATCTGTATCTCACATTGTCTATATTTGTTTCTGTCCAAGTAGTGTGAAATTGTAGTTTCTATTTACTAATTTCTCATGTCAGAAATTTTGTCAAGGCAAGTCTTTTTGGTGCATGCTAGTATTAAAAAGAATTTTCTAAACTGTAATAACTTCGGTGTCAATTCCAGCCTATCCGTTTACATGTGAGGGCAAAGGACCAGGATCCTATGCAGATCCATTCGATTGTTCCTTCTTTTATACATGTTCTGGTGGTCGGGCTTCAAGAATACCTTGTCAGTTTGGATTGTTGTTCAACCCACGTCGTCGTTCTTGTGACTGGGCAAGGAATGTTAACTGTAGACCAGCAGTGTTGGTGACCAGACCAACAACAACTACGACTACAACAACAACGACAACTACAGTTGCACCATCGACGCCTCGGTCTCCCGAAATACGCATACTTCCTCAACTGGTTCAGCCTGTACCTAATAGTAGTACATTAAATGAACTCCAGCCTCAACCGACAATTCTTTCTCAACCATCACAACCACAACCAACTCCAGCAGCCCAACCCACATCACCACCTCAACCAACCACACTGCCCCCACCCACAACTCCGACTACCACTCTCCCGCCGCCTACAGGTATGGATGGTATATTTCTTACCATTAATGCACTAGACAAAAACGAGGAAGTTGACGCATTTAAATCCGATATATGTATATGACCTGCTATCACCGCCACAACCCTTTTCCAAACCCTCCTACTCTTGAGCAACCCCATACTCCATGTATATGTGGCGACCTTCCTATTAACAAATTCCTTGGTAATAATCATGAAAATAGTACAAATAAGTTATTGGCTTTGAAATGTGTCATCCTCCTTTTAAAAATTAGTGGAATGTTTGGTCTTCCTCTTTTTAACACAAGATAATTTGATTCCTGAATCGTAGATTTTTGTTTGTTTGTTTTACTAATTCATAAGTCAGTCATGTTTGAATTTTTTCAAAGCAAGTCAATTCAGTGCATGCAGGTAATAAACGTCTTTCTTACTTCTCACTCTGATATTCTTAACTGTAATAACTTCGGTGTCAATTCCAGCCTATCCGTTTACGTGCGAGGGCAAAGGACCAGGATCCTATGCAGATCCTTTTGATTGTTCCTTCTTTTATACGTGTTCTGGTGGTCGGGCTACAAGAATACCTTGTCAGTTTGGATTGTTGTTCAACCCACGTCGTCGTTCTTGTGACTGGGCAAGGAATGTTAACTGTAGACCAGCAGTGTTGGTGACCAGGCCAACTACAACTACGACCACAACAACAACTCAACCAACAACTCGACCAACAACTACTAACACCCAACGACAAAACGTTCCTCTCCAACCTACACCGCCACTGATACCGACACTATCTCCTCGAGAAACCATCCCGCCTCAACCGCCACTACAACAAACTCCCCAACCCCCATCAACAACCACAACCAACCCAACCACTACAACTACCGACCCACCGCCAACAGGTAGGCATGGGCCATATATATATATATATATATATATATATATATATATATATATATATATATATATATATACTATCGGATCGGCATGAGAGTTGATGAGAGTTTCAATGATTTTATCTGTAGTGAATGTAACAACCTTCCTAACAAAATGTTAAGATTGTACATTTTTATTTTTGCATGAAATGTAATAATTTAAAGTTGTGATGTTAGTTTTTCTGTTTTTATCGAGTAAATACTTTGTTCTACTGCATGTATCTTAACCCTTCTGGCATGTACGTTGAGAGAATAGAAGCGATTGATTTGAACTCCATAGAACACCTAACATTTAGATATTTCTAGAATGATTATTATGACTAGTTTACATCTTCTTGAAGATTTTCTTGGTAGATGAGTTTAACAATGGTCTAACGTGTAGCAACAGTCCTCCTGTAAGCCCACCCTTTGACCGTGAAAAGTCGATGTTTCAAAACCAACGGCCGCAGGTTACAATGCCCACTGTACAAAAATGCTCCCGCAGACAGGCGAGATACTGGCAAGAGGTTCACCAAAGACATGGGAGTAAAAATAACACATTTTACTGTTTTCTTCCAGCTTTGCCATTCACGTGCCAGGGCAAACCATCAGGATTTTTCGCGGATCCATTTGACTGTTCAGCCTTTTACATTTGTAACGGCGGCCAGGAAAGACGTGTTCAGTGCCAGGGAACTCTGCTGTACAACCCAAATATCCAGTCTTGCGACTGGCCAGCCAGGGTCCAATGTAGGCCAGCTGTTTTGGTCACTCCAGCACCAACCCCCGCTCCGACCACTAGGCCCCCACCGCCTCCACAACCAACAGCGCCACCTGCAGGTAGGATCGGGGCTCTGTCTTTTTTTACCGGTTAGGCGTTCGTGCTAAATGAAATGATACACTTGTCTTGTATATACTATATACGTATGTACTAGTTGTGCACTAACCGATGTCATATTATGTTTTATATACGATAACTAATGTTATATTCCGTTATAACACTGTTCTAACCTGGGAAATGTTGCCTAGTCTACTGTTATAAACTACATTGGAGGATAGGTTATGGATGTAATTATACGTGAAATGCTTTGACCAGTATGAGGCACTGTTTATAGACCGTTTGATAGATAGCACCGTAAGTAAACCAATTACTAGTGCAGCCGCATTAACCTAACTGCTTTCTTGATCCCATGGTTGCTTTTCTTGAAGTAAAATATTAGAAGTTAATAATAGATCTGTCTTTAACAAATGTCTAACTCTGCTTTAAAATTTTACTGCATTTTTATATTTTTCAAATACTTTCTTTATTAATGAGTTCATTGCGGATACGCAAGACTGATTCTTAAGTGTCGTAGTCGTGCTTGATTGTTACGTTTGGTTGTGAGCTTTTAATGACAAATTTGGAGACCTAATTAAAAAATGCTGTAACCGCTCGCTTTCTATCGTAATATGTTTGCATTTAATTTTGATTAAAGAAACAGCCAATGTGAGATCAGTTAATACATTAATTGGATTAGGATTTATTTCACAACATTAACAAAGCTGTTATGTCTACACTTGATTGCATTAGTGGATGTAGGATATTACAAAACACTCCCCCTATCCCGGGAAGTATTTTTTTAAATTAAGTGCATGAAATAAGGCTTTAGGCCCACAGTGGGGTAACTCCTTTACCCCTTTCTGCTTAAAAAAAGGGTGGTCCTCCTCTAGACCAACGTTTTGTATTGTGTTGTTTGGATTTAATAAAATGTTTATTATACGTCGTAATGTGTTATTTCGCCTAAAATACCTGGTAGTTGATATTTTTCAAATATATCTTGTCTCAAATATAAATTCCTTTCAATGATAGCAAATGCAGAATATAGGAAGTAGTCAGATATTCAGCAGCTAAGCATAGTTGTTTTAGATGTAAAATCGTGATAAGCGTGGTATGGTTTCAAGGCTTTTTCTTATTTTTACACCCCGACTTTTGCCGTTTCACTGCTATCTTAATATTGCCCTTCCCAGCAAACACAGAACGTTTTATAACGTTGCCATTACGTGACCATATCGTTCTTTGGTCAAAAAAACGTTATGGTAACGTTATTTTAACGTTCAGTGTTAGCTGGGTTTCGCATTCTACCTTAAGTATCACAAAGGACGTACATGTTAATGAAAAGAGCTATCAGGACACCAAAGAAATCGAAGCTTTGGGTTCAAATTTTATCTTATCGGCTACCTTATAAAATTTATAGTTTTTATTGAATTGCTTGCAAATGGTAAGTAAATATTTCAATGGATAGTCGATCGTTAACTGCCAATATTAGAAGAACAATCTATATGTATTTTAAACAGGACTCTGAGATGCGCTTTTGAAAGAAGGTTTAAAGAGTTCGTAGTTTCTCGCGTCGCAACAGTCGGTATGTATTTGACTGTTTTACAAAATTTAAGCTGCAAATACAAATCGTTAGCCATGAGTTGGAAAAAACGACAAACCGATCTTTTATTAAGTAAGAATTCCACAAATGAAGTATTTTTGCAGGACCTACATTTTCCTGTGCCGGAAGACGTGGCACCTTCGCCGACCCAGCAGACTGTTCCTATTTCTACGTCTGTGCAGGATCTCTAGAACAACGCATACAGTGTGTTGATGGGAGACTTTATAATACGGTCACTGGGTCCTGTGATCTGCCCAACATAGTGGACTGTAGCCTTAACCTAGCTACTGCTGTCACAACCCGTCGTGTGCCGGTAACAACAAGGAGACCGAGGACAACTACAAGGAGACCTACAACAACTACAAGGGGTATGTACATATCAGATCAATAAGATAAAGGTTGCTCGGCCAACACGCCTGACAGCCCTGACGGGACTTTTGTGGGCTGTGCTTCCTATGGGTTGCACTGTTTCATTGGTCTAAGCACCATACTATCCACCTGCAAGCCCAGGTGGGGTGCCTAAATGAAAGCCACAAATAGCTGCAGAAATGCCCCAGCTGCGCAAGCTGGCAGGGTAATATACAACTACAACCTTGTACTGAAACCAACTGTAAAGTGAATGTTAACAGAGTAACCAAACACAAGGGCTTTCAGCTGTCATTTTAGATCACAATAATTGCTAATATTACCATTGTTTTAAAAGAGGGCATATTAGAAGTAATATGTAAAAAAGAATTCCAGTAAATTGTACTTTCATCAATAGAAACGACAACAACTAGTCGTACTACAACCACTACAACTAGAGGACCTCTTCCCACTACCACGACAGGTACGTGAACTGATTTGAATAAGATTATAAAGAACAACGTTTCTTCAATCATGATAGGAAAACCCCACACCAAGTTATATCGAGAGCGATTTGTTGTACATGGTGTAAATCATTTTCAATTCAGGACATTAATTTTGTAAGAATACCCATGATGTAATCGGACACGTTCATCATAGAATTTTCCAAGAAGTTGGATATTTATTTTCTTTGTCACTATAAAGTACGTAGATCACTTGCCTTAGTATGCTTTTTTGTATTCATGCAGCGGAATCAATAGCTCGAGCATCGCATTATTCGCCTATACACCACCGCTTTCACCCCATATGTATCTGTTGCTTCAATCTTGATAAGGTATTGCTGCTTCATATACGCTTAATTCACACACGACCACTCATAGATCTTTGTACATGTAACTTCCCGATTTGATATTTGCATGGTTTATCTCTGTAAGCTTTCTTTCAATCGGTTGGCTCGGCGTGGTCCTCTTGCTTTTTCAAATACGTGTCAAATGTATTTCTGGATTATATTCAGATGTCTTTTAGTCGGTATTTCTTGGCGCATGGTTAGTCTACGGCAACTTCTGTTGATGCAGGGTTTTGTAGTATTTATGCTATTTCGTTGTTCTTGGTAGCTCCAGGTGTCTCTGAGGTCGATTAGGTCTCTTTCATAATGCTAAATAATTCAGATATATTTGGCAAACCTCCTTGCCATGCCGCTTAAGCAAAATACATCATATAAATGGCTTAAATGCCTGTGGCAAGCTGCTTTAACCCGGAAAGGTGGTCTTATATTAAATATCTTTACAAAACCCGGGGGGCATATCTAGAAGTCTATTTTTTCGAATGCAGCAGCACCATCACAGTCGCCTTGTGCTGGCTGGTCTGGTACTCTTCCCGACCCTAACAGCTGCTCAGGCTATATCCTATGTGATGGCCCAGTACCCCAGCACTTTCAGTGTCCAGAAGGGAGATTGTATAACTTCATAATAGGAACTTGCGATCTGCCTGAATACGTGGACTGTCCCATCGGGTCATCCACTACATCTACAACGGCGGCAACTTACAAAGAGCTCTCTCTCGTTGAAAGAACTTTGCCGACTGTACCTTCCACTCAACCAAATGATTCATATTTAATCATACCAAGGGCATCAGGTAAAAGTATTGGACTGCTTTGATAGTTGTAAAAAAGTTTTTTGAAGGTTTTATGGTAAGTTTAATGGGGGAAGATACTAGTATACTCACTTGCATTAAATTTGTAAGAGCTTGGGAATTACAAAGAGTATCCATTATAGCCCAGAACTGTACTGTTCAATTTTAAGTTTAGATTATGATTGTGATGCATGCCATATTTTGAAAAGTATTATTTCAAAAAAATTAAACCTCAATATCGGTCACCAATGTGCAAAATTATACCCAGGCAGTAACAAAACACTCTCGGCATGGACAATACTTAATCAGCACCAAATCATAATGTCTTCATGTAATGTACTACCATCACATCTTCATAAAACAACAAAACTAATCGGCTCTCCACTTAACATACAACAAAATGTTACTACACAAACTGTCGCTAGATTACCAGTCATGCAGTACCCACCAAAAAATAACTATCAAAAACAATACTAAATGAAATATTTTATTTATTTAATATAGCAACCACAACTACAACACCGCGTCCAACCACCACGACTACCATCCCTCCTGCTCCTACAGGTAAAACAATTAATTGTGAAAAAAATCATTAGAAGAAATTACCTTTTCTCAACCACCATAAATACTGTAAATATTGTTAGCATACTTTATGACTAAATACCTTATTCTTCAACTTTTGTAAGAAGAAACCAATTGCTATTTGTAAATTAACTGTGTACTTCACAGTTGTATAGTTATCATTTTTGTAGATTAGTGATTGACAATGTGAAGTTGTTGATCTGTTTCAGTTCCTCCGTTCACTTGCAACAACAGAGCAAGTGGAACTTACGCTGATCCTTTCGATTGCACAGCTTTCTACATATGTTCTGGTGCAAATGAACTGCGCATTCCTTGCTCGGGGAATCTGCGATTTAACCCCCGTTTAGGAGGCTGTGATTCTCCGGCTAACGTCGGCTGTGTAGAAGTGACGACGCCACCCCCAACTCTGCCGCCAACTACCACCCGGCCGCCTCCAACTACAACTACCACGAGAGCAACTACTACTACTACAAGGGCAACAACAACAACAACAACCAGGAGACCGACCACACAGAGACCTACGACAACAGTGCCCCCTACCCCTGCAAGACCAACAGGTATGCCCCCCTTTAGACAGATAATGATTGTTATAAACAACGAACTAGGGTTGAGTTACGTTTGCTTAATCATAGGGAATTGTCAACCGCAGTCATCAATCAAAATATGAAACATGCTGGTGTATAATAGACCAAGCTGCTTCAATCAATAACGATCTTGTCGACTGACACACCAGCTATAAAGTTCGCCTCTTTTCATCCTGGAACGAACAATTATCGTATAACTATGATCAACAACAGAGACGTATACCAGGCCATTACCAACAACTTATACACCAGTAGAGTGAATTATATAAGTAATTTTAGTGAAAAGTCTAAATCCTACACAGACAACACATCGAAGGTGCTTGACCATGATCTTTCTAATGACACATACCTTACCATTTTTTTATGAAAGTTGAGCATTCAATTATGCATTTTAATTGAATTATTACCCTTTCTAAGACTTCCCATCAAATTGTTTTAAGTGAAATAATACGTTAATGTATAAGCGAGGCATCTCATCACATGTAATCGAAATATTTATCTTTTTCAGCATTACCATTTACTTGTAACAACAGGGCAAGTGGAACATACCCCGATCCATTCGATTGCAGGGCTTTCTACATTTGCTCTGGGGGCAGAGAGATACGCATTCCTTGTTCGGGATCTTTCCGTTACAACCCCCGCATCGGGAGCTGTGATCTGGCGCGCAATACCGACTGTGTAGAAGCTATTCTTGTTTCACCTACCACCACCACCCGAGCACCTACTACCACCACCCGAGCAACTACTACAACCACCCGACCACCAACTACTACTACTACCACCCCTGCACCAACTACCACACGGGCACCAACCACACAAAGGCCTACAACTCCAGTGCCTACAGGTATGATATTTTAGGACTTTTTTGATTAATGGACATTAATCAAGAGTGCTGCACCTTTGTAGTTTTCTTCTTTGCTTTTCACTAACTACATATATATCATAATTTGTAAGCAATTTTCAATTTACTTTAGCGGCACCATTCAGCTGCATTGGAAGAGCAAGTGGGACATACCCAGATCCCTTTGACTGCTCGGCATTTTACATATGTTCTGGACGACGTGAACTTCGAATCCCTTGTTCAGGAGGTTTGCGCTACAATCCAAGAATTGGGGGCTGTGATTCCCCGCAGAATGTAAACTGCGTAGAAGCTGCGACATTGCCACCAACACGTCCTACAACAACCACTAGGAGACCAACGACCACCAGGAGACCTACGACCACTAGGCGACCAACGACCACCAGGCGACCTACAACCACGAGGCGACCGACCACCACCAGACCCACAACGACTGCCGCAGCACCCTCAGGTAACATATATTTCAAAATTGAATATCTTTAGAGCAATCACCGTCAATTTACATGTATAATGCTTGAATGAAAGCGTTGTATTTCAGCCGGTTTAGAACAATGCTAAACTCGTCTCAGTTTCACGGCTAGATGCTAGAGGCGCCACCTAGATGTCAATCACAGAGGTGTATCTCGTCTGAAACCTGTGTAAACATCCTCATCAATTCTCACAAAATGTTCTAAAGGATATATATCTAAACTATATCAAGACAAGCAGTACAACAGCACTTACAATCTTACATTTACAGTTACATTAAAATGTTAAGGTATAAACAGCCATTAATTCATTTCAGTTGCAGCATTTAGTTGTAACAACAGACCAAGCGGAACCTACGCTGATCCATTCGATTGTACTGCTTTCTACATTTGTTCTGGCTCACGCCAACTACGCATCCCTTGCACTGGAAACTTGAGGTACAATCCTCGTGTCGAGAGCTGCGACTCTCCGCAGAATGTCAACTGTGTGGAGATAACGACACTGCCTCCAACCTTCCCTCCAGTCACCACTCGAGCACCAACAACTACCACCAGGGCAACTACTACCACGCCGGCACCGACTACAACCCAGGCGCCAACAACACGAAGAAGGACAACAACAGCTAGGCCACCTCCAGCAGGTATGGTGCAGATATTAATAATATAAATATTGAAATGTGTATATAAATACTGAAATCTTTTAATGATTTGATTCAAGTTTTAACTGAAGCTGGTAACATTTTCCCTTTATTTCAGCTGCTGCATTTAGTTGCAACAACAGGGCTAGTGGTACTTATGCCGACCCGTTTGATTGTTCGGCCTTTTATATTTGCTCCGGTGGCAGAGCGCTTCGTATCCCATGTTCGGGAAATCTGCAATACAATGCTCGTCTCGGAAGTTGTGATTCACCAGGCAATGCAAACTGCGTGGTAACAGCCCTCCGAACGACACCAGCGCCGAGAACAACAAGAAGACCAACGACCAGGGCACCAGTTACCACTCGGGCACCGACCACCACAAGAGCACCAGTTACCACTCGGGCGCCGGTTACTGCCGCACCCCAAGGTATGCACTGTACTAAAAAAAGAAAAAAAGAAATTCGTTCAGAAAAAAAAACTCATTCACAAATTGTTATATGTATCCATCACTAAATCGTTTCTTTGTTTCAAATTTATATATGTTGAACCGAAGACAACCAGACTGTGAAAAATTCATGTCCATTTAAATCCCATCACGAGAAGTTTACATTCTATTCTTTTCAACTAAAATTACTTAAGCTTTTTTACGTATATTTGTTACTTCTAGCTACACAATTCACTTGCACGGACAGAGCCAATGGACTTTACGCCGATCCGACGGATTGTGCTGCTTTCTTCATATGTTCTGGAGGGAGTACGCTTCGCATTCCTTGCACTGGAACCTTGCTGTACAACCCCAGTATTGAGAGCTGCGATGCCCCAACTAATGTCAACTGTGCTGGTGCTGTCGCTGCACCTACAAATCGACCGCCAAGTAATAATAATGATAATATATTTATTTAGTGTCTAGAGTCTTTAATTCATTAATATATGTTGAGTAAACTTTACATATAAAACACAAAGTTTTAAAGGATTATTTTTAATGAAAAAATATGGAATTAAAAGTAAAGAAAATTTTCAATCATAAGATTTTCTAAAAAGATAAGTTTTAGTGCTTTTTGTTTAGTTCTGATGGTAACTGATCGCATTCCCAAAATATTTTCTCCAAGTTTTTTAATAATTAGTCCTTAGAGCTTAAAGAGATAATAACTCTTCGTATGAGATCTATATTTCACAATAAAAATATTGTGAACAACTCATAGAAATATAATATATTCTGTTTTACCACAAAAACGGCAGTTATAGCTATTATTCTGATATCTGAGCTTGTGTTTAGACCACGTGACCTCCATTGATGGCTATTCTCTGTTAAAATCTCTTAACAGATTTTAACAAAAAAAACAAACTTTTTAGAAAAAAACCAGAGTCTAACTTTGAATGTAAAAATGGATTCATTAACCATTGATAAGTATGGGAAAATTGTTGTTTACTCCAGGAAAATTAATTTTTTGGCCGACACGAAGAGTTATTATCCCTTGAACGTGTGATTTGTTGTATTCTGAGATACAAGTTTACAGAGATAATCTGGTGCAAGTCCACAAAAAGCCGCATGTGCGTATTTCAAAAGTTTGAATAAAATCCATGCATTTACAAGTTGCCAGTGAAGTTTTTTTCACATCGGTGTCATGTGATTCCCATAAAAATTTGGAGTAAGAAGACAAGCTGAGATATTTTGGATGCCTGAGATATTTTGGAGTTTCTTTGTTCTTACGATGCTGCAACCATAGAGCAAGGAGTTAAAGTAGACAAGCTTTGAAGTTACTGCAGTAGGGCATTGATGACCGTGACAGTGGCAGAGTTGGTTACACTGTTGTGCAGAGCCCGGGTGTCTTTGATGCTTGAATGATTTTTACTTCGGCTATCTTATCTGTTTATTCATGGTAAATGAGGTATCAAAGTAACCATTTTTGCGTGGGGTGAAACGCCTAATGTTGAAGATCCAATAGTATTTCAGCTAAGTGTTTATGTTGTGGTTGATTGATAACCATAAATTCCATCATTTAATATTATTTTCTTTTTATCATTCATCCTCGCAAATCTGAAATTACATTTGTCACTTTGATCATTGTACACTCATTAATATCACAGTTAGGTATAACTGAGTGCCTTCTGCATATATGTTATAGCCAGTGTTATGAAATCGAAGTATGGCACCCCAGGTCAGGTTGTGAATGCAAAATGAAACTGAACCAAGAATACAGTCCTGTGGACCACCGAAGATGAGTTGCTCAAGGTCAGAAAGTATAATGTCGATGGACCGCAGAANCCACAGTCAGGTATAACTGAGTGCCTTCTGCATATATGTTATAGCCAGTGTTATGAAATCGAAGTATGGCACCCCAGGTCAGGTTGTGAATGCAAAATGAAACTGAACCAAGAATACAGTCCTGTGGACCACCGAAGATGAGTTGCTCAAGGTCAGAAAGTATAATGTCGATGGACCGCAGAATGATTGCAGAATGACTGCAAACAGAAGGCCGTTCATTATTTTCAAAAGCGGAAGTTCAGTGTTATGTTTCGGTTTATGCATTTTACCGCTATTTTTTGTTGCTGTTTCAGATGCTCAAATAGCCTTGTTGGAATGACTCATTTGCTGAGAAAGATTTCCTGAGAAAGACCTTTTTTGTTCTAAGGCACTATGGCCTAATAAATGGCACTATGACCTAATAAATGGTCCCTTTATTTGCGTTGATTGCGGAACTCTGAATAAACATATATACGGTGAAAATAAGTAATGATCCTGAGATTGCTAGTGCTTCACTATATTCACACTTGCAACATAAATACTAATGCAGTTAAAATAGGTGTTGCACACTTTCAGGGATTTGAGCTTCACTCCTTTTACTGCTTACCCTTGGTACATCTTGCGTCCTCTAAGCTGTTCTTGTCATCGATAAGACTGGCCTGTATCAGAATCAAGGGGTTGTTTTACTTTTTAGCTGCACCTGTCACCAATCCTCCAGCCACGGCTCCCCCGACAACAGTCCAGACATCGCCAAGGAACAGTGGAGAGACAATCAGTGAGCACATTTTATTCTTTATAGAAAATTGTATTCTCGACTTTATGTACTTCAAACAGTTGTACACTAGTAATGTGTAAAATGTTTTGCATTGAAATATATGTCTGCAATGTTAAAGGGACTGTTCAAATTTCCTTATCGTTATTGTTTTTATAATCATAATTAATAGAAAGAGAAATTTGAAATTACGTCTAACATTTTACCTCCTCTCCTCAAGGTCCAGCAGAATTTTGTTCAAGTCGGTCTTCAGGCAGGTATGCAGATCCCGCTGATTGTACCTTCTTCTACACGTGCTCGCGTGGCACAGGGCGAAGAAGCCGCTGCGTCGGCGTGCTCAAGTTTAATGCCAATATAGGAGCGTGTGACTGGCCGCGTAATGTCAACTGTTGAGGTGAAAAAAGACATCAGCGCCATTAAAAATCTAAAGTGATGCGAGGATCGACATAAGAATAATATATACATGTAGATGAAAGACACTTGCGGGACAAGTTGAAGGTTTAGAGCGCATTCATCTTCATCCTTGGAGAAAGACTCATTAAAGATAACCAGCGCGACTTGACATAAAGAAGGGTCACAGTTATTTCTCTGTCCTTCGTGGTGATGAACTCAAATGTGCGTTAATGTACCGCAGAATCCGAATGTAAATTGAGGTGAAAGCATCTGTTCAGTTGTTTAATGATGGCTATGTATTACTTGTTGATAGGAAAATAAAAATTCAAATGATTTTTAAACTATTATGAGTCATCAAGTGTTTTAGAATTTGTTAATTAACTGATACAAGTAGCACTTTCAATCACATGTCCCATACGTGTAATTATTCGTGTTTCGTGCGTTACAAGTGCTATACCCGGCAAATGTCATCTGAATTTACCCGTTTTTCACCGTACATCTTGATATCGATGGTTTTCAATTCACTTAGCATAAAATTTGTATGACGATTAATTTAAATTTCCTACTTTAAAAGGAGTCTTTTTTAAATGGACTTGTATTATGAATAAAACGCTTTTAATGTACCAGAACCACGCGTTTATTGCGCTTAACATTTGTTACGGTAAAATAAAAAGTATTGAGTACAAAGACAGCTTTATATTTGCGTCAAAATAGCAGAGCTATTATACAAAGTAAGCCATGCCGAGAGTATTAATGACTGAAAACACCATAAAGGCGGGCACATGACTAATACACTAACGTGTTAACACTAAGGTCAAAATAGGTTGACTCTGTAAAATTTGCATATTGTGAGAATAGAAGTGGATACGCCCAGACTGCTTATAATTGTCTACACATATATGTATTTGTAAGGTTTTATGTGACAAAATCACCGAAAATGAATTAAATTTAAAACGAAGCAGGTTTTATTTTATTTTTTTTTACTTTTATTCAAAACAACAGACATCGTGATAAGGATGCTTCATACTAAACAAAAATGCCAAAATGCAATTCATTGTTTCCAGGCAGACAAGTACTCAAAAGAAAAATCGAAAGCTATTATAAAGCTATGGGTGAAGCGCATGAAAACATTTTTTTCATAAACTTTCAAGGTAATTTGACAGCCACAAAATCTGCATTTGTCTTTTAAACGAAATACATCGATAATGCGCATGTGGGACTGAATTTAAGCACTGAGAAATTTGTCAATAATTTTTCACCACCCTATACCTGAATCCTTAATAGTCATTTAAAAGTATCCATGTGATAGTAAAGAGCTACTTTAAAAGTAAAATGAGATTTAAGTCACGGTAGTTGCACAGGGGCTTCTTCACTTCACATTCGTTATCATGAGAGAAGCGCCCTCTTAGAGTTACATCGTGCCAAAAGTAATTCTTCCCAATTTTTGTAAAATAGCTTCAACAATTTAAAACGGGTGCCAGGCCAAGGAATACAGAGATTGATCCAAATGGCGGAAAGAAGGCCAAGCCTGTGATACATTTTGATTACAAAACAGGAACACGTATTTCAATCACTGAGAGAGAAAATCGCACAACCAAACCAAGGTAGGCCCTGTTAGTAAAATATATAACCAAAGAGAACTTTTTCAATTAATTTACAAGATATTTAATCAATAATCTTGACAACGATCAATGTGCCATAAAATTAACTATTTTTTATGTTTATAACAGACAATTGTTATTTTATATTATTTTTTACTGTTACTGAAGCAATCAAACCAACCGATGGGGGGGGGGGGGGGGGGGTCGCCCTCCCTTCCCAAAAGGGGGGGGTTTTCCCCCCCAATTTAAAAACCCCGGNATCACAGTTAGGTATAACTGAGTGCCTTCTGCATATATGTTATAGCCAGTGTTATGAAATCGAAGTATGGCACCCCAGGTCAGGTTGTGAATGCAAAATGAAACTGAACCAAGAATACAGTCCTGTGGACCACCGAAGATGAGTTGCTCAAGGTCAGAAAGTATAATGTCGATGGACCGCAGAATGATTGCAGAATGACTGCAAACAGAAGGCCGTTCATTATTTTCAAAAGCGGATGTTCAGTGTTATGTTTCGGTTTATGCATTTTACCGCTATTTTTTGTTGCTGTTTCAGATGCTCAAATAGCCTTGTTGGAATGACTCATTTGCTGAGAAAGATTTCCTGAGAAAGACCTTTTTTGTTCTAAGGCACTATGACCTAATAAATGGTCCCTTTATTTGCGTTGATTGTGGAACTCTGAATAAACATATATACGGTGAAAATAAGTAATGATCCTGAGATTGCTAGTGCTTCACTATATTCACACTTGCAACATAAATACTAATGGAGTTAAAATAGGTGTTGCACACTTTCAGGGATTTGAGCTTCACTCCTTTTACTGCTTACCCTTGGTACATCTTGCGTCCTCTAAGCTGTTCTTGTCATCGATAAGACTAGCCTGTATCAGAATCAAGGGGTTGTTTTACTTTTTAGCTGCACCTGTCACCAATCCTCCAGCCACGGCTCCCCCGACAACAGTCCAGACATCGCCAAGGAACAGTGGAGAGACAATCAGTGAGCACATTTTATTCTTTATAGAAAATTGTATTCTCGACTTTATGTACTTCAAACAGTTGTACACTAGTAATGTGTAAAATGTTTTGCATTGAAATATATGTCTGCAATGTTAAAGGGACTGTTCAAATTTCCTTATCGTTATTGTTTTTATAATCATAATTAATAGAAAGAGAAATTTGAAATTACGTCTAACATTTTACCTCCTCTCCTCAAGGTCCAGCAGAATTTTGTTCAAGTCGGTCTTCAGGCAGGTATGCAGATCCCGCTGATTGTACCTTCTTCTACACGTGCTCGCGTGGCACGGGGCGAAGAAGCCGCTGCGTCGGCGTGCTCAAGTTTAATGCCAATATAGGAGCGTGTGACTGGCCGCGTAATGTCAACTGTTGAGGTGAAAAAAGACATCAGCGCCATTAAAAATCTAAAGTGATGCGAGGATCGACATAAGAATAATATATACATGTAGATGAAAGACACTTGCGGGACAAGTTGAAGGTTTAGAGCGCATTCATCTTCATCCTTGGAGAAAGACTCATTAAAGATAACCAGCGCGACTTGACATAAAGAAGGGTCACAGTTATTTCTCTGTCCTTCGTGGTGATGAACTCAAATGTGCGTTAATGTACCGCAGAATCCGAATGTAAATTGAGGTGAAAGCATCTGTTCAGTTGTTTAATGATGGCTATGTATTAATTGTTGATAGGAAAATAAAAATTCAAATGATTTTTAAACTATTATGAGTCATCAAGTGTTTTAGAATTTGTTAATTAACTGATACAAGTAGCACTTTCAATCACATGTCCCATACGTGTAATTATTCGTGTTTCGTGCGTTACAAGTGCTATACCCGGCAAATGTCATCCGAATTTACCCGTTTTTCACCGTACATCTTGATATCGATGGTTTTCAATTCACTTAGCATAAAATTTGTATGACGATTAATTTAAATTTCCTACTTTAAAAGGAGTCTTTTTTAAATGGACTTGTATTATGAATAAAACGCTTTTAATGTACCAGAACCACGCGTAAATTGCGCTTAACATTTGTTACGGTAAAATAAAAAGTATTGAGTACAAAGACAGCTTTATATTTGCGTCAAAATAGCAGAGCTATTATACAAAGTAAGCCATGCCGAGAGTATTAATGACTGAAAACACCATAAAGGCGGGCACATGACTAATACACTAACGTGTTAACACTAAGGTCAAAATAAGTTGACTCTGTAAAATTTGCATATTGTGAGAATAGAAGTGGATACGCCCAGACTGCTTATAATTGTCTACACATACATGTATTTGTAAGGTTTTATGTGACAAAATCACCGAAAATGAATGAAATTTAAAACGAAGTGTAACAGCAGGTTTTATTTTATTTTTTTTTACTTTTATTCAAAACAACAGACATCGTGATAAGGATGCTTCATACTAAAGAAAAATGCCAAAATGCAATTCATTGTTTCCAGGCAGACAAGTACTCAAAAGAAAAATCGAAAGCTATTATAAAGCTATGGGTGAAGCGCATGAAAACATTTTTTTCATAAACTTTCAAGGTAATTTGACAGCCACAAAATCTGCATTTGTCTTTTAAACGAAACACATCGATAATGCACATGTGGGACTGAATTTAAGCACTGAGAAATTTGTCAATAATTTTTCACCACCCTATACCTGAATCCTTAATAGTCATTTAAAAGTATCCATGTGATAGTAAAGAGCTACTTTAAAAGTAAAATGAGATTTAAGTCACGGTAGTTGCACAGGGGCTTCTTCACTTCACATTCGTTATCATGAGAGAAGCGCCCTCTTAGAGTTACATCGTGCCAAAAGTAATTCTTCCCAATTTTTGTAAAATAGCTTCAACAATTTAAAACGGGTGCCAGGCCAAGGAATACAGAGATTGATCCAAATGGCGGAAAGAAGGCCAAGCCTGTGATACATTTTGATTACAAAACAGGAACACGTATTTCAATCACTGAGAGAGAAAATCGCACAACCAAACCAAGGTAGGCCCTGTTAGTAAAATATATAACCAAAGAGAACTTTTTCAATTAATTTACAAGATATTTAATCAATAATCTTGACAACGATCAATGTGCCATAAAATTAACTATTTTTTATGTTTATAACAGACAATTGTTATTTTATATTATTTTTTACTGTCGTCCTCCCTTCCCAGAAGGGGGTGGTTATCCTCCACAATTATAAACCCCTGGTAACTGGTATGACTCTTTCAGATGCACATGTACATGAAAATTAAACTAAAATTAGAATAAGATACTGTCATAATAGCTACGTTCTATCTCCAAGCATGCATTTTCTGCGCCAGCAGTCATTTTTACTTTATATCAGCATATAGATAATTCAACTTAAATAATGTTAGTTTTAAGTCAAAAGAGAATGATTTCTGGCTTAGGCTTAAAATTCTACAAGTGTGAATGTTGCCCATTACTCTAACTTCCGTTATTTAATTTCACCCTTAATTTTTCTCATGCAATGACAAATAGATGGATATTTCGTATAACATTTTATACAGATAAAAAAGTGGTAAAATCTATTTTACCCGGCCAAATAACATGGCCTGTGGTAGGACAGGTTGTCTTCATTTATCCTCCCCATTGAGGTATATTGCATGTCCCATAAATCATGTCGACAGCTATTTTACACTACTGCGTACTAGAAAGGGGACGAACCACTCGAAATCTCACTTTTTTTGTACATGTAAAATGAATACATATAAATAAATATACATGTAGTCTACTTTGTCTTTATAACATTATAATAATAAACATGAAAACAAAACTCTAGCATAGTTTTGAATATACACGTATTTGTTATGAGTTTACTTGATTTATGAAAAAAGAAGTGAACAACCTGTGTGCTTAATGCTTAGTACATTGTACATGGAAGCTTCTGAATTGGACTCCAGTAACATGTGGACCTATATGTCACAGCTATGCACAAGAATGTCAAACACCCGTTCAATATTTGCGGAGATGCTGCCTGTGGTAACCAGCATTGGCGGAAACAACCCTTACGAACATTATTATATTGATACTTAGTCAAAATATCTGTGTGTGTGTGTGTGTGGGGGGGGGGATTGGGTGGGTTTATTCATTCCGATAAATGTATTTAAGTAAAACTTCACATTAAAATTAGTTATTCAAAGGCTGTCATTCAAACTTTTCAACGCCACAAATAATGCATAAATTGAACTTAAAACCGATCCTTTTTTATTTTACAATTGTCGCACCATCTTTATAGCCTACTTATAAAGGTTGACAACCTGTTATTGCATGTGATGCCGCTTAAAGGAATCTAATCTGAAAATTTCCTGGAATTTTCCTGGAAAAAAGAAAATTTACTCACGAATTAGTGCTCGGTCCGCTCCTGCACTTGGATTAGATCTTTTATACAATTTCTATTATAAAATAATCTAGTTTAGAATTTGTTTCTTAACGTTTAGACCGCCATGTTTCCTGTACATTTCAGGAGGCAATTCTTTACCTTTTAGAAATACAAAACGAGTATAATAGTGGTTTACCATTGTTCCCGTGTTCCTTTTTGCCACCTGAAGATGGACACTATGTATGTATTTTGTTTAAATATGTTCTGTACATATTTTAGATGAAACACTTGGAATTGGTGGCAGTGGCATTACTTAATCTCATTCTTCCTTCATTTCCTGGTAAGTGTATCACCATAAGGATTATTTCACAGTATCTCATTATTTAGAATGCCTTGATAGACCCTTTTTGTCCAAACTATTGCCGTTATCAAAATAAATTAATAGTCGTTGATTGACTAACCGCATAAGATTTACAACATTGGACGTTTTGAAATTGAGTGCTATATCTTTTAAGACCTAACATATCAGTAAAATTATCATACAATGTATAACAGTTGTGAGCATGCAACAAGTATGAAGAATGTTTATTGTACCTTTTGCTTAGTTCATTTAAGATAATTTAAATGAAAAAAAGATGTACCTAACCCCTTTCTCTTTATGCAAGGTGCTTTTAAAAGGTGAGATAAATTGTTTTTGTAACAGCTATGAAAAAACCAATGCATATAACAAACACCAATTCGGCTGTAATTTTATGTATAGGTTTGCGTGCAACATTTTCATGTTTATAATACTAGATCATGTTTTATATTTAAAAGTACTTTCATTCAGTAGAAACAGCAGAATTCAGACGTGTCTGTTACTACGCAAACTGGAGCGTGTACAGGACTGGTGATTCAAAGTTTTTGATAGAGTTGTTGGACCTTAGTGCTTGCACCCACGCCATCTATGCTTTTGCAACTCTTGTGAATGGCCAGCTGGCACCATCCGAATGGAACGACGACATTACCTACCCTCAGAGTAAGTTTATAATTCAATTATATTACTGTTAATTTCTTTGTAGGTTCGCACTAGTAAGTAACCTCATCGACATTATAATTTTGTTAGATTAGAATCTGATGATGTGGAAAGCAGAACGAAAAGACACCGCCAGCTAACCTTGTCGTTTCAGTTTGTTGTCCGACTAACTATGATATCAAGAATCACTATATGAATTTGTTTTTATCATATTACCAGATGAAGCTTTTGATCACTTTTGATAGAAGAAATACGCTAAAGAATTAAGATTCCTTCATCAGTAGGAATGTGCATTCAGGATGTGTTTTCCGATATTTCTTCTGTATTGTTTTTATCGCATTCTGAGGGAGAAATTGCAGTGCGTGCATCATTTTGATATATTATATAGATTTTTACTTTTCAGGGCATTTCTTTGGAGGTAAAACTTTTATTATTTTCTACAGGCGATTCCTTTTTTACACCCGATATTAACTGTAAATATGTTTGGAATTAATTAACAAAAAAAAAAAAAAATTATTATGCGCCCTTGTAATTCTTTAAATCTGTCACTCTCTTATAGGCCTATATATTTTTATAACTGTTCTTGTTGTTTTCAGCTGGGCTATCTTCCCATGTATGCGATGTCACTATCTACCACATTTATAACACATTCTTACTTTATTTATCTTTCTATTTAACGAATTTTTCCCATTAATCGTTCTTTCCTGTTGCCACTTATTTTTAATATTTAATTTAATAATGCAACCATAGATTCTATCAGAACAAACCTACTTCCATTAGCATTAAACACAATATGTTCCTATAGGTCGTGTCACATTAGGCATCCGTTATCCCTTACAGTGGAAATGGTCAATCTATTTTACCTTTTCCTATCCCTCGTCCACTTATGCATATAACGAGAAAAACCAAAACTGTGCGTTGAGTAACATTTTTGCATAAAGAACATCAAAGTGAACGTAGAGGAATGAATAAAACACATTTCATTAAAAAAGCTTGTCTGCAACATGTACATTGTAACTGGTCTAAAAGAACCCTTGCTTTCAAGCTCATGCAAATTATTTGATTAATTTTTTAGGTAACTACAGGCGGTTTAATAACCAGAAAGTCGGAACTAACTTAAAGACGCTCCTTGGGGTTGGGGGGCGCAATTTGGGCAACACGCCCTTCGCGCAGATTGTTTCCACGGCGGAGAGTCGCAGGCGATTCATAACCCATGCCGTGGAGTTCCTCACTTCTCGAGGTTTCGATGGTCTCAGTTTGGAGTGGAATTACCCAGGCTCCGTGGCAGCAGACGACAAAGAAAAATTCGCCACTTGGGTAAAGGTATGATCGTCTAAAACAAATAAAATCTTTCAGGAAGTGGTGCCTTTTGAAATGGCATAACTTCCTTAATAGTGGGAAACTTTGCCCTTTGCTTATTAAAATAATTATTTATTGTGTTTTTATCAAGTCCCTCCCTACAAAACACTGAAAATAGAAAACACATTATAATCGTTTCTTTAAGAATAAACAATAATGATCAAATTAAGTAATTAAAGAAAAAAAGTTTAATGTTTCATTAGTTTTAACTCTTCGTTTTAATGGGAACTTCTTCGTATATGTATGACAACACATGCACGTACCATCAAAATGTAATGGTAAAAACGTGATATGCTTAAAACTCTATCGTCATATTTAACCACAGTTGAACTTATTTCAGGAAATTAAATCTGAATTTGAGAGACATGCTTTACTGCTCTCAATAGCCATCCTAGGCGACCAACAGATCATTAGCAAGGCGTATAACCTACCAGAGCTTAGCAAGTACGTACGGGGCAGTCAAGCTGCGAGAAATTTCATTTCACTAAATTATTTCTACAAAACCCAAGTTTCATCATAATAAGCATGTTCTTTTATTATGCAGATGTGTTTATTAGAGTTTATCAAAACAAATATTTAGACACCAGGGTTATTTATTACATCAGACTATTGTGTCAGTATGTTGAATCACTTTGTCGTTTTTCAACTCTTACAATCGCTCGCTCTCATTTTTTGATTTATCCAAGTCAGCCGTCACACTCTTTATTCATCTTGAGGGCCTGTCCTTATATATGAATACATACGAATACCAAGGGTAATGAACTCAGCTGCCGCTACTTCAAAACTGCCTTTTGAATTTTTATCAAAATAAATGGTGGCCTCTAAATGATATATTTTCCTTAACAGGTAAATAATATTGTTTCGATAAACAATTATTTTGATAATTCCTAATATCATTTTGAACATCCATTTTATGGATGACTCATCCAGGGCTGACATGATATGGTAGTTTTCACAACGTAGGTATATCGACTTTGCCACTGTTATGGCCTTTGACTTCGCCAGTGGCAGCGAGAAGACGATCAGGCACCACAGTCCGCTGTATGGGCTGAAGGGGCCGGCAGACACCACAGACACTGCCTCTCAGGTGAACGTCACAATCTTGTTTCATCAATTCTGATTTATTCGTTTATAATGTCAAATGTTATTTGAGCAATGAATGAACCCTGTATATCTCTAGTATTTCCATAAAAGAAATGAATATATTTCTTATCATTTAACCTCATATGTTTAATCGTCGCATGTTTACATAGAATACATTTATATCAAGTGCATTAGTTTAACTGTTTTATTTGCACATGCCTATATGCCAAACCATATTGGCCCTTTGTCGGATTAGCTTTTAAGTGTATGTCATTAACTGATTATTCGACAAGTTGCTGTTTCACCATGATTAATCTTTTTCTTTTATATTGTAAATGCGTCAGACTAGATTCATTTTAAGTTCCATCCTCATAATATTACTGGCAAGGAAGGTACCGAAATATTAGATCGTAAATTTGACTGTAAAGTTTGCACAAATCTGTGTATCTGGTAAACTGATATCATTTCCCTCCATATCAGCATTGGCTTGTACAACACCTCATCAAGGATGGCCTGGACCGATCACGTATAGTCCCTGTGCTGCCAGCTTTTGGGGTAGGGTATACTCTTGCGTCCCCGGACAACATTGCGTTCGGGTCAGCTGCGTACAAACCTGGGACAGCCGGGGCGTCTGGAGCGGGGGATCAAGTACTATTGTACCACGAGGTAAAAAAAATTGTCCAGTTAATGACACAGGCTTAGTGAGTGTTTTGTTTAGTTGAATAGTAATACATGTGATAGAAAGACGTGTGTTCTTATATTCCCACAAGTTAGTGCAAAGGCAGACAGTCATGAATTTCACTGTTCTTTGTGAAAAATACCCAACAGCAAGTAACCTAAAACAGATTCACCACTGATATTGGTATTAAGCTAAGTATTAAAAAGAACAGCGAGGAAAAAAGTTTTCAAAATGTTTGTGAATACATATTCCTTACTTTTATATTTAGATATGCAACAAAGTTACAAGTCCAGGCACTAGCTGGAAGAGGGCATGGAGTGACCTATCTAAAGCTCCAGTGGTTTACAACAACGAAAGCTGGCAATGGTACAGCTATGATGACGAGTACAGTGTGGCTTATAAGGTGAGATTTTTATCCCATTTTTTCAAATATTGTCTTGGGTGATATGTGCAAGTTGAGTATTTTCGGAAAGTTATACTAATGTTCATTTCTATGAAGAAGTGGTGTTCTTTAAATCAGCACTTCTAATCGATATATATTTTTTTTAATTCACTATACCGGGAAATGTGTTTATTTGTCAATCACCTGTGTCATACTGTATTTGCAGACGAAGTACGCCAAAGACCAGCGTCTCGGCGGCATAGGTGTATGGTCAATTGACGAAGACGATTTCCAGTCCTCTTGCGGGCCCAGGTCCTTCCCCCTCATCAGGCATATTCAAGACGTCGTCTCAGGCACAGCGCGTGCCACCACTCCTTCTTACCCACGGTTGCCGGCCCCACAGACGGCCACGCCAGCACCAACTCCCCCTGATGGCGGGGGACAGCGACCATCACCAACACCGCCACAAACCCCGCCTGCTCCGGTTTCCACTGAAGTGCCTGTCCCTAGCAGTGCACCATGTGATGATAAACCAGCAGTTCGGCGAAATCCTTCTCAATACCGTCGTGTGTGTTACTATACCAACTGGAGTCAGTACAGGAGTGGAGTAGGAAAGTTTTTACCCTCGCATATAGACCCTTCCCTCTGCAGTCATGTTATCTTTGCGTTTGCCAGACTGGAGAGGGGACTACTTGTGCCCGCGGAGTGGAATGATTTAGGCACTGCATGGAACAGAGGTGAGGTTTTTCGTGGTCTGATTAGTACCCCTAGTTTCACTGATGGTGTGTCTTAAATTCTAACGGCTGACCTAAGACCGGCGGTCACAGCAAACAAAGGGTGTTCTTAAGATGTTTAAAAAACGACCAAATATATTTTTTGTTTTAGCTGCAGTATTATTATAATTCTTGAATTTTTTTGATACTTAATGTATTCGTGTAATCTGTTCAAAATAAAATCGAACCTAAATGGCAAAAATTATCATGACAAACAATATTTTAATTAGATAAGTGAAAGTTTTGAATATAAGTTTTTTTACTAATGTTCAACCTTACAGGATTATATGACCAGATGAGGGACATTAAATCGAAAAACAAAAAACTCAAAATCCTGCTGGCTGTGGGAGGTTGGGTTCTGGGAGTAGAGCCTTTTACAGAGATGGTGGCGACCTCTGCGAGCAGGGCGACCTTCATAATCCACGCCATAAACTTCATCCGTGAGCACGGGTTTGATGGTCTTGACATTGACTGGGAGTGGCCTGCACAAAGAGACAGTCCGGCCATCGACCGAGTCCGGTTTACGTATCTTCTGCAGGTGAATTACACGTTAGTACTAGTACTATATTTATAATCAAACCCTACAAACAGTAAACCATTAGAAGACAAGAATACTTTTACACATAAAATACAGGAGCTATATACGCACCAAACTTAGAAATACCTACCGCAATGACTTTTTCGGGTAATCTTTCAAACTTCATTAGTGCTTTGAACTTGTACTTGCCCTTAGCAAAATATCAGGTCTGCCGCAAACTCTCGCAAATTTGTTATTTATTTGCTGCAAATTTGCAAGAAGTTTGCAGCAAATTTGCTGCAATATTGTTGCAATATTGGTGCAAAGTTTCCATTTTGCTAATGGTAGTTTTGAACTTATATTTAGCTTAACATCCAAAGACAATAATCCCTTAAATTGCATTTCAGTTATTGTTTTACGGTTTTACGGTTCTCTGAACGGAAAAAAAAGACCCAGTAACATTTTTCGTAACAAAGTCTTTTTTCCCCTATTACAAAATGCATTTAACTCAATGTGTGCAGCTTGTCGCTGGACGTGCGGTCGACAGGGTGATGGTCAGTAAATAATAAATACATTAAATAAAGCTCAGGTTTCGTTATATTACAACGATTTTAGGAACTCCGCGCTGCCATAGAAAAGGATGCCTCGTCGACAAACCGCACTAAGCTTCTCCTGTCGGCGGCAGTGGCACAGAATGTCAAAGTTATAGACACTGGTTACGAGGCATGCCATATCCATAAGTAAGCTGGTGTCAGATTACCTATCACGTTGTCTTAAAGGGCATTTGATTTGGTAATCGTTTTACATTAGATCTCAGATATATAGTTTACAGTCTGTGTAACAGTATTGTGCCCTTTCACTTCCTAACCAGAACTTTGTTTGTCTTTATCCAGCACTTAGTATTTAACCCTTAATAATATTTTGCATTGATTGGCAATGGTTAGCTTTATTTCAACCTATTGTTTCAGATACGTGGATTTTCTATCGGTGATTGGTTTTGACTTCTACAGTTCAGAGGGCTCTGTACTGGGTATTAACAGCCCACTGTATCACACCTGTGCTGAGCAATATACAGAATGGGGACTGGAGAGGAACATGGTAAAACAACCAAAAGCGGTCGAGAATGAGATAATTTACCTTTAAATCGTCGAGTGTTTTTGAAATGTTAACATGTGTGCGGGTAGTTTTTCAAATAATAACAATAGTAATAATGATAAATGATAAGACGGAGAAATAAAAAAATTGAAAGAGATGAGGAAAAATGCTAATAACTTAAAGTCAAATAACTTCATATATTTTTTGCTGATATTGCAGTACTTCATCATCAACTATTGGCTGAAACAGGGGATTCCGAGACATAAACTTGTTGTAGGCATGGGCATGTTTGGCCATACCTTTCGCCTGGCGAGCCCAACCCTAACCGAGCCTACAGACCCCAGTGGGGGACGTGGTATCAGTGGAACGTACACGAACGAACCTGGATTTATTGCTTATTACGAGGTGCCATATTCCTGCAACGATGTTTTTCGACCACACTTTTGAAACACACTTTATTTCATTTGTTTCATGCATTACTTTAATAGATATATAACCACGAGCTTTTATGTGATAAACTCAAAAGGGGCTGTACAACTCATAAAGCCAAAAATATCATAAAAATAAATGCATCCCCCTGGCACTGCTTCATATGCAGTACAAATTACGGTTTTAACTATAGCTATTACAAAGTGCAATTGAAGAGCTGCATGATATTTTGTATTTATTTTGTTATTTAGGTTTGCAAGAAAATCCTTGATGAGAACTGGGTAACCAAATGGAGTGAGGAGCAAGCAGCACCTTACGCCTACAGTGTCTCTTCCATGGGCTGGGTCAGCTATGATAACGTCACTAGCATTCAGTTGAAGGTATGGCTTTACCCAATGATATGTTCGATTAACTGAATCGTGTAGTAATAATTTGATAAAAATGAAAATTTTGATTTTTCGCCAAAAGCTCAATGTTTACTGACATGTGGCGTTATATCTGTTGGCGCTCAGTTTCGAAGTCTGCGGAGAGTGCACTACTCACTTATTTTTAGTAAGGCAAACTGACGACTCACCCTTTAAACCTTCACACGATGAATAACATTGTTGCTGGATTCATGTTTTAAGATGAGCCCACTTTTTGTTTATCAATTAAACGAGAGTAAACTCAAATAGGTATCTAAAAAATAAACAGAGAAATTTTCCCCTCAAAAATGGGATCACCCACACCCCTGTCTGTTTTCAGGCAAAATACATCATAGACCAAAAACTCGGCGGGGCAATGATCTGGTCATTAGATCTGGACGACTTCACAGGTCAAAACTGTGGGCAGGGGAAATATCCTTTGCTATCAGCCATAAACCAAGTATTTAGGAGGCCCCAAAGGTTTCCATCTTTTAAACTTCCTAAACGCTGCCCGGCTACTACAACTACAACTACAACAACAGCGGCACCTGTTGAACCTTTTGTTACCTCCTCTGAAACTGGACCAGTGATTCCAATTCCGTTACCAGCACCAGAAGGTAAATCTACTGACAATAAACCATTTCTGTAATTTTTGATAATTACCTTCAATAATGTTATAAAATCATTCTTACAAGACTAAAATCCTGAAACAGACTCATCTCCAAACAGGCGTGAATCTGATTTTTTCTTACTCAAGCACGATTAATTTCTAAAATACTCAGTACATGCACCTCATTGCTTACTTTTTCAAAATACTTTTGCTTAAATTAGTGGTACCTGTATTGGCTTTTGTGCATAAGATGAATGGGTAACTATACGAACGATAATTAGAGAAGAATTTACCTCTAATCATTCCTCTTTATTATTCAGACGTTGCTTTCTGCAAGGGAAAATCATTCGGAAGCTACCCTGACCCTGAAGACTGTAAGTTTTTCTACGCCTGCCTCGGGGCCGTTCAGCAGAGAATAGGTTGTGAAGGAAACCAGTACTTCAACCCAGACCGAGGCACGTGCGACGACGCGGGTGACAACTGGGACGGCACCTGCCCTCCTTCCCGTCCGACCCAAACTACGACTAAACGTGTGAGGGTCACGGCTCCTCCAGTAAGAACGAGGGGCACAACCCGAAGACCAAAACCAACGAGAATTCGGACAACTGCTCCACGCCTGCAGACTACAACGAACCCACCTACTGGTATGTATGGACTCCCTTCTTACAGTGATTCAAAACGATTTCAATTTTTTTTTAATTGATAGAGGTCAATTCAATAAATTATTGATACCATCAAAAAGGATAATTTGGGGAAATTAACAATAATGTAATTTGTCAAACACCATAGACGCAGATTAATAAGTCTTCTTTTTAATCTTACTTGATCACTTTCAGCCTATCCATTTACGTGTAGCGGAAAACGAGCTGGAAGCCATCCAGATCCGTTTGACTGTAGTGGATACTACAGATGTCTTGGTGGCGGAAGGCTACAGCATAATAAATGCAGAGGGGTTCTTCATTTCAATCCAAAAACGAAAGCTTGTGACTGGCCGAGAAATATTAAACCACCATGTACTCCGGCAGTTATGGTGACGCACCCTCCCACCACGCCCGGGAGTACAGTTCGTACTAGGGCGCCATCTACACCTTGGAGACGACCGACCACGAGGCGACGCATTGTGACTACGCGTAGGCGAACTTTAACCCCCCCTCAGCCAACAACGACCCAGGAACCGCCAACAGGTACAGCATGGGACTGTGCTTTATCTTTTGTCATATTGCATTTTGATATCTGATGTATGCATATGATGATGGTAGTGTAACATAAACAACTTAACCATAAAATAAGAAACAATGCAAAACAGTGTAATAATCAAATGGCAATATTTTTCATACTTGAAGAAACATTTTAATGAAGAGATCTAATTGTTTGATCAGCAAAAGATCAGTATAAATATAGCCTATTGGGCGTACATAACAAATGATGCAAATAATAATAGAAAATAAATAAAGGGGTAACCCGGTTAATTATTTGTGTTGGGGTAAGAACTTTGTTTTAAGTCAAATTATTGAAATATAAAAGGTTTGTTTTAGGCTAGTAACATTTAAAATTTATCAGAATTTTTTTTGAATGGATGGAAAAGGTAAATATGACGTTAAAGTAAAATGTTTCGCGACATTACCCTTCATCAGTTATCGTTTAGTTAACCAGCCAAACAAAAGTATTTCCGTTCATTCCAGCGTATCCATTTTCGTGTTCTGGAAAGCAATTAGGCAGTCATGCTGATCCATATGACTGTGGCAAGTTCTACACTTGCCTTGGTGGCCTCAGAATGCAGCGGCAACAGTGTCTTGGTGGCCTTCATTTTAACCCTAAGACAGGATTCTGTGACTGGGCGTTCAATATAAGACCACCGTGCGTGACAGCAATAATGGTCACGTACCCGCCAACTACGCCCGGCCCCACGCGAGCAACGACACCGAAACCGGTGCGAATAAGACCTACTCCTAAGTCTCTGGGCGGTAGGCGCACAACAGCAAGGCCAGTGTATGGAGTGCAGACTACATTAACCACTCCAATTAGACCTACAGGTAAGCCCGTTCAGTGTGACGCTTTTTGATATGATTTTGAATTAATAGCAATAAATCGAACAGGATATGCAAGAACTATATCTTGCCTTTGTATGCACTTACGTTCAATTTCTTAAATTGCTTTTCTGTAGTTTCAAGACATCACCATTGGTTTGAAAAACCTTTTCAGCTTATCCATTTACATGCGATGGCAAAGCAACAGGGCGGTATGCAGATCCATTTGACTGCAAGTCGTTCTACATCTGCGTCTTCCAAACTATGAAAAAATATCTATGTCGCGGTAACCTGATCTTCAACCCCGAGACCCGTGCATGCGATTGGCCACAAAACACCAACTGTGTCCCTGCGATCATGGTGACCTTGCCGCCAACGGAAGCCAATAAGGTGACCAAAAAGTACGTTTCATCAACCCCAAGGGAGAAAGTAACCTTTTATAAACCAATCCAGCAAAGAACTACGACTAAGGTTGAGCAGACTACGCCTGTCACGACGGTCCAACCTACAGGTAAGCATTTGGCATCAAGATTGCAGACATTGCTTTGAAATGGAGCCTACACGGAAATTGATAGTTTTGTAAAACTAAACGATCACTTTTTTGTTTTTTAAAACTCAGTAATACCTTACTAATTTACTGTTTGTACGACAAATGCATTCTAATTTCCTTTTTCGTTGGACTGCAACTTTTTTTGTTGGATTAGTAAATTAATAAATATTATTGGATTGAATCAAAGCATACATGATCAATGTTATCTTGGTTTCAATGTTTATACATAGAGTCAAAATACACAAACAATAAAGTTAATGCTCTCTCGCGACTTTTTCATTTCCAGCATACCCCTTTACCTGCGTAGGGAAGACAACGGGTTATTATCCAGATCCATTCGATTGCGAATCTTTCTACTTCTGTATCGGGTCATCACAGAGACACATGAAATGTCGAACCCCCTTAAAGTTCAATAAGGACAATGGTGCCTGCGATTGGGCTTTTAAAGTCAACTGCGTAGAGGCTAAACTGGTCCCGAGGCCCACTACGGACGCGCCCCCAAGTACCCGAGCAGCTAGCAGCGCGGCAGCAACGACGACACGGCCTTATAGAGAAGGAAAAATAACGGTTACTAAGCCGACCATGCCATACCCAAGTGTTACCGAAACAACAATGACAAGACCAACAGGTAAATACAGTGATTTGTCAAAAGATAAAGTTACAGTATTAGATGAAACAAAATGGAACACCATCTTATCTTTTCTTTGATTAAATAGTAATATGCTTTTGCTTGTTTTAGACTTACTCATACATAAATGCATTGGATTCGCAGATTGTTTTTTGAAGACTGTCAGTACACAGATGTCAAATAAAAAAGGTTTAACATGATGCTTTGTGTGACATTCTTCTCGAATCATTAACACGATTTTTTTCAAACTTTTTAGCTTATCCTTTCACCTGCCAAGGTAAACCCTCAGGACGCCACGCAGATCCTTTCGACTGCGCTTCGTTCTATCTCTGTCTGTTTGGCAGCGCTCGGCACTTGTCATGTGGCAGGGGTTTGGTTTTCAGCCCAAAGAATCAATCTTGTGACTGGCCAGATAGGGTGAAATGCACGCCAGCTGTTTTGGTCACTCGTCCTCCAACGACGACACATCGACCAGTGGAAAGTCAAGGTCCAGTTCGCCAAACCACGAACGGACCTCGGACCGGTGCGGTTATCCCCACGAAGGACTTAACAAAAACAACAACACCAGAGCAATCGACGGAATCGACCAGGCCGAAAGTCACCGGTTAGTACATGTGGATTGAGTTGTTAAGTAAATGTTCAAAAGTAATTTTGCTTCAATCTGTCTTTACGTTTTTCAATATGTAAAAGACAACCTAATTGATTATAGGTAAATACATATATTTGAATTATCCCCACTATGTGTTATATCAATTTTTTTATGTTTCCCGTCAGCCAAAACAAAATCAGTGTAAATGATATGCATAGGACATATATGAATTTGGATAATTTCAGCATACCCGTTTACATGTGAAGGAAAGAGAAACGGACGCTTCGCCGATCCCTTTGATTGTTCTATGTACTACCTCTGTATTGGTGGCAAAGGACGTCACCTTCAGTGCATGGGGAACCTTAAGTTTAACCGCGAGATCGGTTCATGCGATTGGCATTTTAATGCCAAGTGCACCGAAGCCGAAATGGTCACCCATCCATACTCTAGCTCAAGCCCCGTGGCAGGCGTGACAATGTCTTCGCAGAAACCACAACGGAAGACCTCCACTAAACGGCAGCAACCAGCCTGGACAGAACGCCAGAAAACCACCACAAAACCAACGCTTGGTCCACGGCCTACAGGTGAGTGGTTCCTCTTACATGTGGCTAATCTTTATGATATTATTATTTATACCAGATTTTTTGCTACAAAACCGTAATGACTGCTGAATATGCCAATATAGAATGGTTTCTTTACCTTGTCAAGTATGGCGTGAGGAGGGTTATTGTTGCTTTAACTATGCCATAACTGGAAATAGATGAGAACTACACAATAAATGTCAGTATTGAGTAACCCAGTGGTAACTGCATGTATTTTATGTGGTATTTGAAACTTTGCATACGACTTTCTCGTTCATGAATCAAAATGTAATTCACCGCAGTGTTCCTAAGATATTGCTCAAGCAATCCTTAACTTTGTTTTCAGCATACCCCTTCACCTGTAAAGGCAAAAGTATTGGTCACTATGCAGATCCCTTCAACTGCAGATCGTATTACCTGTGCCTATCGGGTGGACAGCGCAGACACATCACTTGCATTAAACCGCTCATTTTCAACCCTAACAACAAGGCGTGCGACTGGGAGTTCAACTACAGATGTATACCAGCTATTGAGGTGTCGCCACCCACAACTGAGGAGCCTGAAACCACCAAGCCAGTGACAACAACGTCAGTGAAGAAAGAAAAAGAAACAACGCTGCGTTTGTCAACTACTGCCCAGACGGAGGCCACTTTTGCATCACAACCAACAGGTATTGTTAAGGTTGTGCCTGCTCTCAATAGATTAATAAATAAAATAAGTTAATTATTAAAAAATCATGTTCTTTAGTCTCCCTTCCTTGATATACGTGGCAAAGTTACCGTTTTAGTTTTTTTCCGCAAGTAGAAGTTTGGAATGTGGTTCAAAGAACACTTTGCTTTATGTTCCAGCGGAAGCATTCACTTGTGAAGGCAAAGACGATTTGGCAAGATATCGCGATCCGTTTGACTGTTCAGCGTACTATTTCTGCGTTCGTGGAGTAGGAAGACGCATTCGCTGTATGAAACCTTTGCATTATAACGAAGCAAAGCTTGCATGTGACTGGCCGCGCTACGTGAACTGTGTACCTGCAGTTTTGGCGAAACAAATATCAACAACAGACGGTAGAAGACCAAAGACGACTTTAGGATCAACAACACAAGAACCAACGATAACGTTGAAATCAACTGTAGTGCGAACAACGTTACAAAGCACAGTGAAAGCACCGACGCCCACTATAGTAACAACCATGTCGAGGACAACAACGCCCGTACAGCCTGTATTATCAACGTCCGAGTCAACGACATCAGCAGTCACGAAAATAGGGTCAGTAACATCAGCATCGACGACAGCAGTCATGACAGCGTCAATAGCACCAGAACCAACAAAAGAGGCCACAGCATCAGCATCAGTAAAATCACAACCAACAATAAAAAAGACCTCAGCAACAACATCAGAATCATCAACTTCAACGGTCACAACAATAGAGTCAGCACCGACAACAACAGTCACAACAGCGTCAATAACACCAGAACTAACAAAAGCGGCCTCAACAGCAGCATCAGTAAAGTCACAACTGAAAACAACATCGACCTCAACAACAACATCAGAATCAGCGACTTCAGCGGCCCCAACAACAGCGTCACCGGCATTTGAAGGCACATCAGAGGCCACAACAACAGTGTCAAAAACTACAGCAGCCAAAACATCCCCAACAACGTCAGCACCAACAACAACAGCGTCCACAACAACAGTTTCAACAACATCAGCGTCCACAACAACAGCAGCAGTAACATCACAATCAACAAGAGAAGCAACCTCAACAACGTCAGAATTAAAAACGCCAGAACCCACAACCACAGTGTCAGAACCAACGACGCCAATGGCCACGACAGCGTCAATAACAACACAAACGACAACAGCGACCTCAACAACAATAAAACCAACGTCGTCGCCGGCTACAACATCGTCAACAACATTAGAACCTACGACAGTAGCAGTCACAGCTACATCAAACCCAACGACGGCAGCAGACTCATCTTCAGCGTCCACGAAAACTATCAAACAGTCTGTAACACCGCCGGTACCACAGGCAACATTCCCAAGTACATCTAAGGCAACAGGTAGGTCACTGTATAACCTAACCAGCATATTCCTTCAATACATATCTTCTTGGGGAATCAGAAACAAAGTCCTCAGTAAGTTAAAGGCAGACGATGTTTTATGCATTTAGTAAACTGATTGACTTTTACTTCTGTTACGATACGAATATTTCCACATTCAAGTGCCATATTTCTATATATAAAATTAATGAACAATGTTTTTTTTTTTTTTTTTTTTTAGATCGACCTTTTCAATGTGGAAACAACATCGGCATTTTCGCCGATCCTGCCGACTGTTCCATGTTTTACTTGTGCACTGGAAAAGCTAGGCGTCACGTCAGGTGTTTTGGTGGACTTTTGTTTGACCCCGATACCAAGGCTTGTGACCGTCCATCAAAAGTCGACTGCAAGAATTAAATTGTTCTTCGTGTTTGAAACAGTTGATATTCACTTACGGTCCCTAGAGTGACTTGGGCCCGTTTTGAAACAATGCCACACCGAGGCAAGATATTTTTAGGCCAGGAGAATTAAAATTTTGCCGTACTCGGCTGGAAATCACTAGTAAGCTATCTACCCACCTTTTTCTTATAAAACATGAAAAGAGCCCCAACTGGCATTTTTGTACAACTGGACCATTTCAAATTAAAAAATACATTTAGACCAAAAGTTTTGCAACTATTATATATTTCTGCCAGAATACCATTTAAGTTCTCAATACATGCACTAGAGGGCGATTAGAACAAACTCATGATGCTGTGTACTAAAATCAAATTTATTGAAAGAATGTAACCATGTGCTTTGGTTGAACTAAATTTCCTCTTTAATCATGAATAATTCTATGAGAAGCATACTGAGCTCATGCATTTCAAGCAAAATATGACAGCGATATATATCACAGATTCAGAAGAAAGCAGAAGAAAAACATGCATATCTGTACAAGTGATAGAGTACATGTGTTGTTCAATTTTAGAATTACAAATGGTAACAAAAATACCCTGGTTGCGAGATTTTTTGACTGAGATCACATCTATATCCAAAAAGTGACTTTTTGTATCATACAGCATTACATTAAAATTGATATTGTGTCAAATCATGTTATCCATAATCAATGTTGTCTATACTGCAGATCAAGCTCATTGCAGGCAGAATAAACACAGCACCAACTTTAGATGGTCCAGCTGCCTGAACCTCTGGGACGGCTTTTTTCATAATGGGAATAAACAGTTAACCTACACAAACCATTTCAAGACGTGTAAGTGTTTAAATAGTTAAATATATAAATAGACAAAGTGACAAGTACTTGAAGGAAAAATCACTGTAATTTAAATCTAACATGGAAATGAAACCTTGTGTCCTTGATCTATACTACTTGACAAATGGTCGGTTAAGCTACATTCAAAATAATATATATATAATACACATATTATATACACATATTTTCAAACAATAATTCACAAGTTAAATCTGAGCATTTCACTTTCCATCAAGGTTTACTCAAAAACAATATTACATAATATATCAAACCTGGTGACATACAGTAAGCTAGTGGTTAAAGTAAAATTGAAAATGCAAAAGTTATGGTTGATATTTACATAAAAAATTACTTTTTAGCTTGTCTGAATTTTGATAGGTGTGTTAAATAGCCTTTTACCAGAGCCAAAACAGGAATTTACACCTGTCATGATGATCAATGACTGTTTTCTCTCATCTTTGCCATCCAGTCCTGTTTAAGGAGTTCACAGATTTGGAGCGAGATTTTGCCCTAGAACAATATAAACACATGATCAAATTTCACCTTTACAATCAAATTTATTTAGAACTATGATGTATGGCCAACAGATAACACTATAATATACTAACAAAATGCAATAAACGTCAGTCTATAAAGAAACTTGATAATGTGATTGCCATATAAAATCCATAATACATCAAAACAATAAGAGAGAATAATACCACAATGCTACACTATCGACACTGACAATTCATTAATTAGGCCAGAAAGAACTGTTAAGTTTTTTCATCTAGCATATGCAACTCTAATCTTGAAATCAATTTACAACTGAACCCCCCCAACCATTTTTGCTCTAAAATTGCCAGCACTATGGATTTGACAATATCTCTCCTGTAATCAACTTATCAATTTAGTCTGGCCCTCTACTGTAATGATCAATAAGTTCTCATAGCTAAGCATCATGCAGTTTGAACTTACAGACTTCTCACTGGCCCTGCTCTGGTGTCCTCCCTACTGCCACGTCTACCTGATGATGTGTCCACATCTGCTGGGGAACTGTTCTCTTTTGATGACCAAGATCTGGAGATAACAGCACGTCATGTAATACAAATAGTATCAAAACAACTGCATTTTAACTATTGCTACAATAGTAATTCATTGTAGTGCAGCAGCAATATCATTTAGCTAAAATTTTTTAATTAGGGGGTTTGCAAATTAAAAACATTTAAATTAAGGTACTATAAATGAGTTATATGTCCATACATTGTCAGGGCACAAACTGAAAACTCACCTTTTGTGGTGTCTACGTTTATAAGCAGCAGAAGCAGTCAGCTGCATATATTTTGGCACTGGTCTTGATACACTTGCTGACTTATCCAACATGGATGGGAGTCCCATCTTCTGCAGGGCTGCCATGTTTTTCATTGAAACACTGGACATAACAGGTTCCCCTATTTGTTGCTGGGATGTTGGTTTTCCTCCTAGACCATCAGACTTGGCAAATGTCATACGTCTGTCATTCCTGATTTAGAAATGATTCAGAAATAAAAGGCAGCTTTGTTTACAATAATACAGCTGTTTAGCAGATATATTTCACATCTAACAAATAAATATGATATCATGTCAAATTTTCATCAGTTGTAAGTATGCACATGTTTCTTTTACATAATCTACATGTACAAACAGGAAATGGAAAAAAGACATGCGGAGAAATGTAAAGTTACAAGATAGACTTTAATGAAATTAATTTAATTTTAATGATAAATGCAACATAACAATGCTCCAGATTTGCATTACAGAGATTTAATGAAGTCTTAATGGGATCATATAATTAAGTGAGAAAATAAATAAATTAATAGACCAGGTCATGTCTCTGATGAAGCCAACTTACTTAGACTGGCTGCTTTCTAGACTTGGTCCTGATTTTGGTGTCCCCAGTCTCTGTGGTGTGTTGGTCAAGGGAGACAAAGGTGCTCTGTGGGCCTGAAATACAGCAGATCTTGCTGGTGACTTCACAGCATCTGCAAATGACATTTTACCTAGAAACGAAATAGAAAAAAAAAATTAAAATGAAGCAGAATTATAGAAAATGTATAAAGGACATTAGGGAAAATATGGAATACAGTGATGAAAAATGAATATAATTGAAGGAACAGGATTAATTTCAGCACATAATGATAAAACATATCAAGTACATTACAAGGGATCACCTAGCTTCTTTGGCACTTACATTTTCTTATTAATAAATTGAAAAAAATAAGTAAATAAATAATAAAAACAAAATACTAACCCACAGGACTTCCAATGTTGTGTCCTTCAAACTGCATAGCTCTAACGACATGACTTTTTGGCTTCCTCTCACACTTCTCCCCAAGTTCACTTTCTTCAGCAACAACCACACTGCCGGACTGTGATTTAGTGATAGTCTGAGACTGAACTTGATGACCCTGTGACTGGAAGTGGAGATCTGATGGGGGTGGTGTATGAACACGGTTCTGGTTCCTTAAAGTATCTGTCTTAGTGATGCTGTTGCTGCAGTTACTTTTTGGAGCAACTGCTTGTGCATTCTGCCCTATGTGTACTGGGGCCATAGCTTTGTTTTCTACAGTTGCTTCTGCAAATACTACAGTGGGCTGTTGCGAAGATATTGTGGCTGTTACAGTTGCTTGAAGCTGAGTACATTCTTCTACAGGTAGGCTAAAGGTCTCATTCAGACAGTGCTCTTCTTTGGTGCTCACTACATCATTGGAAACTATACTGGACTTTAGAGTTACAGTTTGCCCAGGACTTTGTTCAGCTTGGTCTGGCACTGGAAAGCAACCTTGTGTGAGATCTGTCTGTGACTTGGTGCGGTATAGACCCTCTGCATGGCTGGAGTCAGACTGGGGTGCTGCCACCGTCACCTGGGATCCATGGTTTGGAGTATGCACTGGTGTGTTAATACCTAATATAATTTAAAACCAGATGTATTTATTTCAAAGCAATGTGATGGTCTCACCTATTTTTATCTTTTTTAGAAGAACAAATGACAGAGTGATAATAAATTGTTCTGTTTGCGTTATTTTTTTTGAAAAAGAACAATCCACACCTCACCTTTTTTCACTGACAGAGGTGTCTTTGATGGAGTGACCACACCAGATTTCCTTCTTGGTTTATGACATGTGATGGCTGCAATTCAGACAGTATATAACCTTACACCCGGAGGACAGAAAAACCAAATAACACCAATAAGAAAAAAAAAAAAAAAAAAAAAAAAGAAAAAAGGCACCCCCCTCCAAAGGAAAAAAAGTTATTATAATAATAATTTTTTTAAAGTAAGATAAAAGTATTTCTACCCCTGAATCATATGCTGTTGCTGTTCTTGGGCCACAACTTAAATGCTATATAATCACTATGTTACAATTTTGATTATGTTCTATTTAAATTGCGAGTAGAAAGATGAATGCAAAATATACAACAATGAAGTTAGGCTCATTGTTCATACTCACGCGAAGATGCAGCAAAGCTGAGCACAGGAAAACTCAACAGTTTATCAAAACTGAAGTCACTTTCATGTCTTCCCTCCCTGGTCTCAGAAGAACCCATACTTTGGTCAGCCCACACCACCTCCCTGTCTCCTGTCTCAGCTAGTTCTAGTATACCATCAAACTCTGCCTCTATATCTGACGTGGCCAGGTTGTGCCCCTTCAGTATGAGATACTGTTTTTTGAAGGCAGTCAGTAACGCAGACATTAACCTGGTTCAAGGTAAAAAACATGCACACAATGAAGGCTATTTAAATTTGAGACAGCAAGATAACTTGAATCAGAATGGTCTGTGTAGTGTAAATGAATTTCTGCAGATGGTTTCTATGACTACACCTGCTGTGAGTATATTAAAGGGCATGCTCTATTTTGCAAATCTTAACACATAAAAGAAAATTTGAAAAGCAAAACTAAAATTTCATTTCAGCTACCTGTCACTCGCCTGTGCCTCTCTCTCCATGTTCCTGGCAATCTTTCTTAGGCACTTCACATGTCTCTTGGTGTCCCTCAACTCCAAGTCCAAATGCCATATTGACAGATGAGATGACAGCATCTGAAACACACACTTCCACACATGTAAATGGAAAGATATAACATTTTGTATAAACATGGCAGTATTTATTTACTGACAGTGTTTTTATAAGAATGCAACATGCCCCCTGTCCTGATGACTAGTAACACTTTTGTAAAACAAGCCAAATATATATTTTTTTCCATTTTTTTTGTTCCATTTATGAATATATACATTAACGAAGCATCACTGATCATTTCTCCACAGTCAGAACATGGTATCTATGTCAATTATGGACCCGTCTTCTCTCTTTTTCTTTTGCGTGAATCTCCCAGAGGAGAAGGAGGCTGAGAAACTACCTTATTCTTACCTCTGGCATGACCCCATCTCTGCCACAAGCTTTCATCTCTTCTTCCAGACGCTGAAGACAGGATACATTCTCCTGCATCTTTTCTTCAGAGTGACCAAGCCGTGTACGAAGACTGGTCTGTCGCGACTTGGCTGCATCTATTGTCCTTTGAATTCTGGAGCATGCCTAGAAAATATATGACAAAAAAAATTATGAAAAAAATTAAAACATATTTATGTTTAAGAGCAATGATGAGGAACCAAACTGGACAGCCTTGAGGAATAAAAATCAAAGTAAAAAAAAAATACAAATACAACAAATGTTCTGCAAAGACAACTACAAAACCCCACAATTTATTTTATTTCACACTGAAATGTGTCAACTTGAAGGTGATTTTTTTACATATGCAATTATACACAATAAACACACCTGTTCATATCTCTGTCCATCTAGTGCAATGTTTGCCAGTCTTGCCAAAGCTTTCTCTTTCTTGTATATCTTCAGATCAAGATCCCTGTCTGCACATTCATACTCAAGGATTTCCTTCCTTATGCTTTGCCGAGATTTGAACACGTTGTACAACTGACTATCAAGCCTTTTGAAAATAACAAACAGATGAATACATAAATAAACTAAATGCTGACAATAATTCAGTCCTCTTTTATACAGCTGTCGAGTACCATGAAGTAGCATAATAAAAAAAAAAACTAAAACTATGCCTTGCAGATACCCGACATTTCAATAATGAAGGATTCTGAGATATGCTACCTGGATGGAAAGACTGATTTAAGTATGTTTGCTATAGCTTAACTTTTTTTTTTTTAAATCTGTCAGTTTATAAAAAGAATTTCTCAACATTTTATTCCAAGAGTTACCTCTCAATGTTATCTTGGAAAGCAGTATCCACTGCTGCTTTCTTAGCTGGAGGTTCTACACTTCCTTCTTCATAATTTTTCAACTTTTCTTTCAACTCAGCAACCTGCAATAAAATATTTCACATTCATTTGTAAAACCTTGTAAAGGTCTACTTAAATATGTTACATAGTTTTGTCTGTAAAGTTTTTTCACCCTTTTCACTCTCTTTATTTTTCCTTTTTTTTTTTTTTTTGTTGTGGCAGTTATGCTTCCAACTGTCAAGATGACATCAGCAAAAGGTCCAATTTCATTTCCCAAAAGGCTAGTAAGGTTTAAATGTTTATACAATACTTTTTTGACCCAAAAATAAGAAAGTTAAACCAACAGTGTTCATACTATTCACCTCTTGAATTTTAACAGCTACTTACTTCTTTTCGTAGATCCTCACATATTTGTGCATACTTGCTAATATGGAAATCCACACTAACAACGTTTCTCTTTAACTGAAATATAACACAAATTGAGAAAGAAGTTATGTATACGTGTGCTTTGCTGTACTTAAAAAAAGTCATAATTGGAATTTAAAAAAAACTACAAATGAAAACTTCTTATGAAAAAACTACTTGCTTCTGAATAAGTGTAAACATAACTAAAGCGTACACATGCATGCATACCACATGGATGTACCACACTTCATCAGCAATATGACATGTTACAAGAAAGAACAGAATATGCATCACACATGAAAAAATATAGCAACTCCATCTGAATACTTACTGAAGCCTTAATGTTTTTGGCTCTGTTTGCATATTTCAAGGTGTTATGGGTGTCATCATATGTCATAGCAGAAGGGCTAAAAACAGAAACAAATTGCATACAACAATTAATCGAACAATTTATCTTAAAAGATCTGAAACAAGCACTGTAATTTGAAAATGGGCAACATCAATACATTTTAATGTCAAGAAATATTGACATCAATACATTTTAAAAAATATTAAAATATTAGTTTTCAATTTTTTTTTTGATTAGCAGTATCACAGTAGGATGATTGGCAGTTATTTGTAAATTGTTAAAAATGCTAAAAAAAAGACAAATACTTTTTTTAAATCCAGTCCCTTCTACTAAGAATTGGAATTCAATATACTAGTACTTGGTTTGGGGAAAGCATACCAATAATAAGGAAAGTAAACTATGTTGAAAAAAATGAAAGCAACTATTACTTTTATGTTTAAATATGCAAGTAAGAAAGAGCTTCACCTCACTGCAGCGATCATGACAGTTCTGCAGTTTCCACCAAGTGAATCTTTCAACAAACGTGTCAACTTGCTATTCCTGTATGGAACATGCTGACCCTTGACCTGACAGTAAAATAACTAATATCAGATCTAAAAAAAAACGACTATACCATAAGTGACGATTATTTGCATATGACAAGTATATTTAAAAACATATTTAAAGCATCATTAATTCAGACAAAAAAAAAAATAAATAAATAAACAAAAGGAGATAAAATAACATTAATTATAAACCTAATTTAAGAATATGTTTACTATTTTAACAATCTCAATACCTACCTTCCCATCAGCCAGTGCATTGATACAGTTGCCAAGTGCAAGGAGAGACCTATTGATATTTGCCCCTTCCCTAAATCTGGCCCCTCTGTTAGTGGTCACTGTGGCCCTCTCTGATCCTGCCAGGTCAATCAGTGACATTTTGGCCACTCTGAAATCTGTTGAGATGTTGGCCGTTCTGTCCTTCTGTCTTACAAATACCTAAAATTTGTAATTTAAGGGACTTCACTCACAGTCCAGTCATCTGAATTACATTTTGTACAGTATTCAATGAGACTTAGGCTAATGAACCACATCGCTTCTGTAAGTGAATACCGAGTACTGATATCATTATTAAATGGTTGTTTCAAAAATTCACAAAGAATAATTTTCAATAAATGAATCACAAAAAAACTATGTCTCACCTGGAATACAGCATGTGATCTGGAGGACTCTGCATTAGCATCTGTGGGATGCTGTGTTCTATTCTGATTACCAAAGTCCAACATATACATCAACTCATCTGCAGTCTTTGGCTAGATAAGGAAAGTTAACAATTTTTTCATTCCTTTCCTCTATCAAAATTAGAACATTTTGTTAATTTTCCTAAATTGACTTCATTGCAATTTCTAGTGGCATTAATGTTTTTTTATGAAAACAAATGACTGGATTGCTATTCAACTTTTATTGCTGTTTCATTGTCAAACGAAAATATCAAAAAGTGCTTAAATAGTAAATGTTGATAGACTACTGATAAAACTATATATATAAAACAACCTGAATTAACTGCTACAAACCATACCTTGTGCAGAGACAACCCTGCCACTACTACTCCTTTTGCTGGATCTTCTCTGATGGGGAGTGGGTTGGACGGCATGAGTAAGTCACGGATCTGCTCATTATACACCTTCAATGAAATCATAGACCTTCAATAAAATCACGTATACTTTTCAAAATGTACTACACTCTTTTAAGTTCAACTAAATATGTAGGCTGAGATATCAAATAATTTTTGGTGTTAAATTCCATATCAGAAATACAATATGTGTATGTCACTAAAAAACATCAGTGCCGTCATCAGTAAAGATAAAAAGAGGTGAACTAACAACACCCAACTTTCTCCCATGAATAACACCCGACTGTTTTCCCCCTCCAAATGTGAAGGGGAAATGGACGATATACCTATTGAAAACATACCTCCAAGTAAGAAACAGCCACATCACATATCTTCTCTTCCTTCATCAGTTCTATTCTCCTGTACAGCTCCATCATAGTAAGGAAGATTACTCCAGGGCTGCTTGGACTGCCAAGCATACTGAAGGTTTTACCTGCCCCAGTGGCTCCATAGGCAAACACTAACATAAAAATTATACATTTACCATGTTTTCACACATGTATTTGAAACTATTTTAGGAGATCATGGAGACAGAAGAAAAGCTTTTCACAAACTAGTACAAGATTATGGCACTGGATGATAAATGTAATTTCAGACTTGTTCAATGTTCTCAATTTCAGTACATACAAACCATAACTAATCAAGCCCAGTTTTTTTTCTGGTTTCTTACACAGAGCTGTCATTTACAAGCATGTTTTTCATTTTGCATAAAAATGCACTTTTGAACAGTGATAGTTATTTAATAAAACTCATATCAAACCAAAAATAAACCCTTTTGAACACATCAGTTAGCACTATACAAAATCATGAGAATATGTAGGCTACAAAGAACTTGAGGTAAAGCCTGAATTGTTGAGTGAGATGTTATTCTGTGTATTCTAGCATATGACAATCAAATATATACCTGAACAATTATAACCATCCATGAATCCATCCAAAATCTTCATCGTGGTGTTCTCATAGACTTCTTGGTTTGTGGCATATTCACTGAATACCCTGTCAAAGGCATACCTCATATCTTTATTTTGTCTTTTCATGATATCTCGCCTCTTTCTCCTTTTTCCATGGTAATAATCAGGAGATCCATGGTCTTCTTTTGGGTCAAAAACCAACACCTGTTCGTCCATGACTCGTACTATATTATTGTAACCTCCATCTCTCTCCTTGGCATTTTCTGGTCTCACTCGGACAACAACCTTAACATTACTGTTAATCGCCTGCTCTTCAGTCATGCCCTGCTCCCCACCCATGTTGGCACCAGAAACAGAGCTGAATGGACGTTTGCGATTTGGATGTTGCGCCATGCTATTGCTGAAGAACAAAAAAAAAAACATTTTTTTATAGAACAACTTCTCTTGTAGCAAATGGGATAACTACTGGGTGTTACAGCTAAAAAATAGCAATTTTGCTGCAAACTCGTGTATTCTCATAACATATACAAGTAAGTTTAAGAAAAAACAAACTGACTTCAGAAATGCATCACTACCAACTACCCATTCTAATACAACTTTGCAAAGCAAAGAATAATCTTATTAATCAATGTGCATAGGGTTCACTAGAATTTAAAATTACACCATAGATAAGACCCAAATAAGAGTGCCCGAGTCAGAAAACATGCTAGTAGTCGACTAGATCTTCAAGGCGGTTAGTCGTAAGTACATTATTATTTTGCAGAGAGATCAATTCTGGCATTTTGTCTCTTTTACACATAGCATAGTACACATAAAAATATGTGTAATGAATATCTACATATAT
>NW_019775880.1:169843-271195 GCF_001039355.2 Lingula anatina
AACCATGTAGCGTCTATTATATCAAGGCTTGTAGCTTTCTTCTGTTGCCCCAGGATGTCGCAAGTTGGGTCTGGAGACTTGGAGTAGAAAAGGGCGGTTACCTTAGACGTCGATTGTGTCATGGTCGCTGAACGTCGATCGTCTTACACGAAAATACATGCGTTAGTGAGTAAATATCGTTCAAACTGCTACACAAAACTCTTCTGGAAAACTACTTGTGTGCCTGTATATTTTTTAAGTCGTGCAAAAATATATAATAGTATTAATAATTATAACTTTCAAGATATAAAAAGTATAGGGGCCTAGACGTTTGACATTGTCCCGAAGACATTATCTAGTCTATCATCATTGTATAGGCCTACAGCCCGATGACCTGATACTGTGATATAAGAGCAAGGACGGGTCGAGCAATATGTTTTTTCTTCCTTTTTCCCCTACAAAAACCTCGGATAGGGTATCTTTAATATGGAAATCATGTTTTTTCCTCAGGACAATTTAATTAAAATACCTATAGAACAGAACAACTGCGACACTTGTATTAATCACACAGGGTCTGCAAATAAAAGTTTTCAGATAATTTCGCCCAGAAGAATGCAGGTCAAAAGGACATACATGTATAAATGAATGAGGGCACATGTACATATGAGTAGGGTAAGGGTGGGAAAAGAAAGTTGAAGAGGCTTGCAGTTTTCCCGCCCACTTTAAATTGACGATGTTGAGATACTTACATGTACCTGTACTGGTACAAAATCCAGTCACAAAATGTGAATGTTTAATATTATCAGATGTACCTACTATAGTAACTACTGTTATCGCTGTATATTCAGTGACGACCTCATGTAGCCTGCGGTAACTTTTGTATTGTAGAGATGTACCGTGGATTAACGTTCTTTTTTTACTGTAGTGTTTTGGTGTTTATCCTCAGGCAAGTCGTATATATCTGGTAGGCCTTCACGTTATCGACTGCTTGAATAGGTCCTATTCTTTTGCCACGACACCGGGCACCGGTAGTACATGTAGGCCTACATTATTTTTGTCGTGATGAAACTTTAAATTATTGATGAAAAAATGGGGATAATGAGGTTTGTCGCCAGATGGAAGTCTGTAATTTTGAAATTGATGGTAATATATCTCGTCTGGAAATTATTTGAGCTTCTGCTTTTTCCACGTGGCCCCGCTAAAAGTGACAGGGCACTACCAGAACCGCCATTGTTCTCAAATCATAGTTACTGTAAAAATACAACAAGACTGAAAATTGACGACCGAGATCCAGATTATGTTCCACAATTCATTTCGGAACAACATTCGCCAGGATTATATTTACATAAAGCTTATTTTGATGACAGACTCGCTCTGCAAGGAGACGCCTACGTGCGGATACTCGCTATGATACGATTGAAAGAGTTCTCATTTCTGAAGGAGGTGCACTGTCTTTTGTGGTATGATAGCTACAGAAACCCTTACTCAATAAAAGGCGAAGGGAGAGATATTTGGAATCCTAACAGAGGAGAATATTTATGTGTGATAATATCATGTAAGTTGCCAAAAACAGATAAAATCGGAGTACCGACGCAGGTAACTATTACAAAAGATCTCTGTGGGAAGCCAACTCACTATGTGCCAGTAAAACAAGCGTATCTATCACAAAGAAAACCAAAGGCTGTAATTTGCAACAAGGTTGTTTACAAACAGCCTGATCCCGTAAGATTGGTAGAATGGATTGAAACAAATAAACTGATGGGCGTAGAAAAGATCTACATGTACAATTCCTCTGTCCAGGGGAAAAGCAATGACGTGATGAAGTATTACAGCCAGCAAGGATTTGTTGAGGTGGATGATCACACATTTCCACAACGCTTCTGTAAGAAAGTATTCAACAGGACGTTTCCGCATTTTGATTACTATCAAAACTGGCAAATCGAACTACTTTCCATGAATGATTGCCTCTATTCAGCAGACGGCAAATATATTATTAACAAAGATATAGATGAAGTGTTGTACCAAGACAAATATCCGAACTGGAAAAAATATATTGAAAAGTATTTGCTTTTGACATATCCAAATGTTTCTTGTTACCTTTTTCATGCCGGTTTCTTCGTGAACGAATTTGGTGCAGACAAATCTTTAGACGTACCCAAATACCTTCACATGCTGAGATATAACACAAGGACACGGATTGATTGGGAAAGCCCCAAAAGCATTATAAATGCTGATATAACACTCAGTATCGCTCATCATGTGACCAGTAGTGTGCTGAACGGTTATATTACACGAGTTGATATTCCGCCAAATTATGGTTATCTCCGGCATTATCGCATATACTGTAACCTGGATGGTGAACCCAACAAGTGTGAGAAATTGTTGAAGGTGCCCTACAAGGATAACAAAATGTTGGCATTTAAGGACGAATTGATTAAAAGGATGCCGCCTGTACTGGAAAAGCTAAATATCAAATATGACTGAGAAAACGTGCAACATTGGAAAAGAAAAAAATTGATTAACCACCTTGATGTTGCGTAAAATATATAGTTATATATGTATACAGGAGATTGAACAATGCATGTTAAAATGTCAAAGGATGAGGGTGGGTAAATTTATTATTTTATTTATTCATATATTTTCATATTTAATGGGGTCTTTGGAAAACCGAGTCAGACTGTTATGATATAAAATTGGGACATTGAATAAATTAACAGTAGCCCATGTTCTCTGTTTTTGATGTGCAAGCTGCAACATCCCACGAGCGGGTTATCCCCTGCAAAGTTGATATGAATCAGAAAACTCCTTTTTTGCCATGCCAAGGATGCACACGTGCACAGTATTCATGCACAGTATTTACATATGGGGCCTGTTTTAGTTCACATTTTAGTCTATTTATCATACCACCCAAAAACAATATATTACAAAAATCCATATCTATCTATATACGTGTATTTATACTTATTGTATTCATATACTCACACACACTTTCACACACGTACACTTGTATGCGTTTTAATAGTCTACATTGACCGTGGATAAATCACAGTAGTCCAAGTAAATTGGTTACATCCCGATACCTCCATGTACTGATACTGCCTCGCACCGTCACTCCCCCACATTAGTCCGGTTGCTTAGGGCAAAAAAATGGCCAAATCGTGACACAGCGGATAAAAGCACCAAACTTTGCATGTGGGTACCTTTTGACATACTAAATCAAATTAGAGCCGTAGCCCACGGAAAAAAATTTACTGTTTGGCCAAAAAATCCAAAATGGCCGCCAATTTGTGAAATTTTGTAGAAATATATACATATCTATGTTGATTTTTATCAAATTAAGTATTTTCTCAATGTTTTCCACATTACTCACACACAGCGTAGATTCCATTGGCTTTGTTGATTTTAATTAAAATTGTTAAAAATACCTGTTTTATAAACCTTTCTGTAATACTATTTTTCAAAAGTGCACTCTCTTGGGACCCAAAAAAGACACATTTTATTCGAAATCTTGTGGAAAAATAAAGGAAACAATTACTTAAATTGGGTTGCTTTGTAACTACATGTTACTTGTAAAAACATAGTTGACCTTTGACTTTAGACGGTACAGCTCTTCTTTGTGATTCTTAAGCAATGTCTGTATACTTAACCTTGTTCTTTAACGTTGGGTATGGCATATACAGATTATACAACCTTCACTTACTTATTTTTGTTTTTGTTTTAAATTACACACTAAAGGCTTTTCCTCATGTACCTCTCAGTTGGTTGAACTATGGAGTAATAAGCGATAAATTGTCACATTTGTCGTAGACTACGTGGATGTGTGACATTTTAAAATTTATGTTTTCCATAGGCGATTTTAAGAACCATTTAACAAGTTAAATGTGCTACAGTTACTGTTGACCGTAAATAATTAAAGGGATAATAACTTCGTTTTGGCAAAAAAATTAATTTTCCTTGAGTAAACAACAATTTTCCTATACTTACCAATGGTTTATGAATCCATTTCTACATTCAAAGTTAGTTCCTGCTTTTTTGCTAAAAACTTTTTTTATTTTATTTATTTATTTTTTTTGTTATACATGTTACCTCTTAAGAGATTATTACAGAGTATAGCCATCTGTGGCGGTCACGTGGTAGCTCAGATATCAGAATAATAGCTATAACTGCCGTTTTTGTTGTAAAACAGAATATATAATATTTCTATGAGTTGTTTACAATATATTTATTGTAAAATATAGATCTCATACGAAGAGTTATTATCCCTTAAAGATACTGATGAGTACCAACGCTAATAATATGAAAATTACAAGGAGTAGCGGTGCGGGGGAGTAATAATGGAGGATAGTAAAGATGCGGGAAAGCAACGATACAGGGGAGTATCGGTGTGAAGGAATAGGCCTAACGGTGCGTGCAAAACGGTGATTTTATAAGGGATTAATCGATGCGGAGGTCTGTCGGTGTGGGGTCGAATCAATGCGCATGATGCAAAAAATTACTAAGGGGATTGGGTATAGGTGCGGGGAATAACGGTGCGAGTTTCGGTGCAGGGACGTAAAGACATGCAAAATTGCAAGGAGTAGCGGTGCGGGGGAGTAATAATGCGGGAAAGCAACGATACAGGGGAGTATCGGTGTGAAGGAATAGGCCTATAGGTGCGAGCAAAACGGTAATTTCACTCAGTTTTCACCCCTGTTTGTCTGTTTGTCTGTTATCAACATAACTCAAAAAGTTATGGACCGATTTTGATGAAATTTTCAGGGAAGGTCAGAAATGGGTTAACTTAGAAGTGTTTAGTTTTTGGTGGTGATCCGGATCAATAATCAATCAATTATCAATAATAATCCAAAAATTGCTGCCTCGGCGGTCTGCGCTGTCGAAGTGCTTTTCTAGTTTTATAAGGGATTAATCGATGCGGAGGTGTGGAGTCGTATCAATGAGCATGATGCAAAAAATTACTAAGGTGTGTAGAGGGGGGGGGGGGAGTATAGGTGTGGGGAATAACGGCGCGAGTTTTGGCGCGGGGACGTATAGACATGACTCCAGTAAGGTTAATACTACACCTGTGTAAACCACTTTGTATTTTAGTACACATCGTAAACAGATTATTGCCTAGTTACCACTGTTGGTTATTACGCGCCCAACTGGCAAGTACAATGGAAAAGCAAAAGTCGAGCTTAGCAACCATTATTGTTAACGATCGTGTCAATAACAGTACGGACTGAGTAAACAAACGTAGTGGAGTGCTTGTTTAAAAGTGAAAGTGCAGTGTTGGTTCTCAACCGTCTCATAGGCTATCAAAAAATACAATATTTTGATTTTACAGGATATAGAGCGCCAGCTAGTTTAGTGCATGGTATGTACAGTAGCATTTGAAGTATGCTTTTTCTACCCTAATCATCAGTTTGTCAATTGATTTATGATCTCTTTCTCTCTCTTTCTCTCTCTCATTCTTCTCTCTCTCTCTCTCTCTCTCTCTCATTCTCTCTTACACACACACACACACACACACACACACACATTTATAAGGAGAAAGTGGATATGCATTTCGGTATTAACATTAATTTGACCTAGCTTCTGAGCTTCCGTTGCTGTTTTATTTCATTTACCTTACAAGATTTCTTAAATTCTACTGCCTTTGTATCTTTTTATTATATCAGCACTGGCATTCACATCATCAAACCATTTGTTTCAAAACTGTTTTAGTTGAAAATATTCCCTCTTCTTTTAATAAACAGCCGTAAACTCTGCTAGTGTCTGTCACCAGGAGTTGTTTCAGCGATCAAAAGTGTCTGAGAGATAATTTAGAATCTGATAGAATATCAAAATCAACATATATACAAAATCAATATATATACGTGGCAATGACAGTCTGTTTGTCCAAGGGAGTAAACAGCCAAATTACATTCTATATATATGGCATACAGTGATTATTGACGTGGCAAAGTTTCTGTATCATTCGCATCCATTGTTTTTGAAAATTTCAACAGCACCTGTACAGGTCACAAGCAGGGAGTGGTGTGTCAGTGATTCTAGATTTAGAGCAGGAAATGAAACTTATATTAGACTACCTTTCCACATAATTGACATATTCTTTGAGATCCTGGAATTGGGGTATGTTTTCTACCTCTTCTACTTCTTTGTTGCGTACATTCATACCTGATAGTCCTTTTTGAAATCTCCTATAAGTCCTCTGTGGGTATGTATTCAAAGAAGAAAAGAGTCCAATGTAGCATTTTCAAAGATTTAAACATACCTATTCGTTAGGTCGAGACTGTTTGTCGCACTAAAGAGTGATTGCTTAATGGTAAATAGAGCTTTCATAGCTTTGCCTTTCAGATCCGTAGAGTAAGGAAGCCGACAGGTGACATGTTAAGAAATATTATGGCGTAATTACGAGATACATAGTCGTCATTACGACATAACTATCTCGTAATAACAACATACATGTAACCTAAAAATCTTCATTAATATATACGCGCGACCTAAACATGACAGACTAATGGTGCACATACTTGGACATGGCATGGTAGATTTTATTACGCTTTAACAATGATGTACAGATGCTATGTGTGATGTAAAGGTCAATTTATATTCATATTCTTTATCATTTTACCACGAGCCTGAAATAAGAGACGGCACTTTTCACCCCACCACACAGTTATGGTAGTTCTTATGTTTGCCACTATGGAAACAGGATGAGTCATTTAATAAAACATTATTTGGTCTTTTCTGATACATGTAAAAATACAATTTTTGAGAGCAAGTTGAACGTCAATCTCCAATATGTAACATGGTCATTTGAGAAAATATTGTGCATTTACATGGACAAGACTGACACACACCCAGCAAGGCCAACAGTGCACTTAGGCCTATACATGTTAAGAAAGATATAAATTAATAGCATACAGTACCAATTTTCATGAAGTGTCGCAGGCTGTCATGACTTAATAATCGTCTTAAATTGGCTTTTAATAAACATAACGTACGGATTTTCTTTTGACATAATGTCAATTTACTTTAGCACTTTTTAAAACATATACATATACAGATATAGCTGGTTTAGATAATGTAATTTTCAAACCCAACCTCTACATATATAATCAATAAAGTGGACATTTTAACATCAACAACTAACACAACCAAGATCGCCAGATTTGAACACATAGACAACCTGTGAGTAGGTTCCTATCAAAAGCCTCCTTGTCCGACACAGAACTGAACAACACAAGGTGGTTTGAGCGATGCCTGGGATATTTTCCAGATTAAACCCTAAAATCATATCCCAAGGAATGTCTTGCCCTGGTAGCATCCAGGTGAGGTCAGACTCATTAGCGAACGTTCTTTGTGAATAGGCACTGACATGAGGGTCCTTTGTGGGACGTGTAACACTTTTATAGATAATAATTTGGAAATATGGAGATCCAGAATATCGCATTTAATGGTTGTCGTGTGACTAAGAATAAGCGATGTATTTTTTGTTTGTTTGTTTGTTTGTTTCACTGGCGAATTCAATTAAAAAACTGATGCCACATTGACATGAAGGTGGTTATCAAACGTTATTAAAACACAATTTTAATCCTTTATTTCATTTATCAGTCAGAAAAATAGGAAAAGAGTGATGAAAATCGATTTGAAAAAAAAAACATATAAACTTTCAAGTTTGTATATGATTAAAATACAGTTCGAGTTCGAAAACCAGCCTGACCGGATTTTTGCCTTCTTTCTTTCTTTTCTTCTTTATTTTAATTATAATTTTTATTTTATTATTTATTTATTTATGTTTGGAGTTATGCAGTTCTTCATTTTTCACATTTTTACATGTTGAACTTCCATGGAGTAGGGCACCTTTGCTAGTCAGATTTTCTAAATATCTGTGATCCTCATATTATACATGTATTCTAAAACATTGGTGGAAATTATGCCGTTAAAAGGTATGTAATATTGCATCAAAATGGAAGAAAACCCTTTCTAGACACTGCCTCGAAAATACAAATTATCGGTGTTTATATTTTTTGTTCCAAGGCATAAACATAGACAACTCAAAGCTTTAATTGTCTATTTAACACCTTTCTATTTTGAGGTGAGATGGCAATCGGTATGAGGCATAACTTCATCCCCGAACAAGATTTTATCACGAATATTGGCAGAGTTGACCAGGAGTGCATAGGATAAAATCCCGTGCCGTCATTTTGGTTTGATTTTTTTTTTTTTTGTTGTTGTTGTTATGAAATTATGAGCCCCTTATTGCAGATTAATCAATTTTAAAAACTGACCTTAGACTTTTAAGAAAAAAATCACCGGCATTATGGAGCACTAATGGTGTCAGTGAAGCGGCGTTGAAACGGTGGTTGTGGGTGCTCAGTTAAAAGAGAAATTTGAGAAACCGATTTTTCAGTTTTTACCCAAAAGTCGCAATTATGACATCACCCGTAAGGCGGCATATGTGTATATACATTAATGTTAATGAATTTAGTCACTGTATACTGAAGATTTATTTATTATCCAAAAGAAGGTATGTTAGGCAGTAAAAAGAGTTTTGGGCGAAGGGAGACAATTTCCTTATCTTAGAGCGCGTTCAGAACAGATGATCCAAGGACTAACTGATCCGCCGACAACATATGGCCGACCCCACTTCAAAAGCTATGCCGCCATAGTGGTCTCCCCGCCTCAACAAGCGCTTCAGGAGGCAAGCAATTAAACCTCGAAACCGAGATTTAATCCGTTTTATGGCGCGGGTGGAGGCGGGGAGACCATCAAAGATTAGCGGCGGCGTTTAAATTTTTATACACCCCTGAAAGCTTTTCTGGATATACATTTTCTGAAATGCCCCCATTGAAAGAAACTTAATTACCGTCCGGTTTTTGGGATGTTTGCACGTTTCTGTCTAGTTCTTATAGCCATTGCTTTTTTTTACGTATTTAGTACCATATGATTTTCCCTGCTCCACTCATAAACATGCCCCATGCTGCTATTCAGTTTGGTGTTTGGTTCACGTACAGATTTATCAGTGGCGGTAATTGTAGAGTCATCAGCATACATATCAATTTCTCCATCATTCATATGAAGTTGCAGGTCATTTATGGAAACGATTAAAAATGCAACATTGGGGGACTCTACAAGAGATTGGCACGGGTTCAGATATTTCATTTTATAATATTGTCTGCTGCTTTCTATTTGTGAGATTTGAGGTAAATCATGAGAGTGCTAGCTCATCGAAATTATACAGCTGCAGTTTTTTAAGTTGGACTTGATGGTCTACCAAGTCGAATGTTTTCCTCAGGTCTAAAACCAGACCTAAAACACCACGCGAGGAACGATTCTGTCCCCACTGTCCTGCAATCGAGGATGAAGTGCACTTCCTACTGGAATGTAGACACCATGTAAAAGAGAGGGATGTTAAAACTATTCACTCAATGTGACATGCATCACCTAGCAAGCAGTGACGAGAAGGTTAAAATCATATTAAGCCCAGAAAATGAGAAAGGTTGGACGCTGTTGGTAAATACATCCAGAGGGCAATTTCGAAAAGAAATGAGTATCTGCCACACTGAAGTAGCCTCTTCCTGCTATATTATATGTACCAAAAGCATGGCACATTAGCTACATATACAGCTATAAGCCTATATAAATGTGTGTTCTCCCAGTGTATTGAACTATTTACAATTGTAATAATTTTTTTAAACACTGTTTAAGTAGTAATCCATAGTGATATGTAACTATCAATTTATTTATTTATTTATTTATCTATTTGTAGTATAGAGGGCTAACAAATGTAACTGTCACATTTAATGCTCGAATAAATTATTATTATAAAATGATGACACTATTCATGTGCCCATTTGGTTGTACGTAAGGACAATTTCACATGGAAAGGACTTTCGGAAGTGGAGAAGATTGTGGTTTTTATAGAAAGCATCATGTACATGCCGTTCAATTACATGTAGTTTGGAGAGTACAGATAGGACTGAGATTAGCCTGTTGTTCTCACATCCTTGCTTGTCTCCGTCTTTGCAGATGAGTGTAACTCTAGCATCTTTCCAAATACTTGGGAATATATATTAGACCGTAAAGATATATTTATAATGTTAGTAATTAGGTGTGCTATTTCAGCTGCCGTTAGTTTGTGCAATTTAGTTGGTATCTTATCCAGGCCCACTGACTTTTGGAATCTAGGGCTTTAAGATGCTTTTCTACGGTTGAAGGCGAGATGGGTGGAATAGAGAATTTTTCGCTGTTTGGTATTTTAAAGTTTATATAAGATTTAAGTTTTTTATGGGAAGCACAGTTATTTTTTGCAGTTTTTTTCCTAATTTCAGCAAAGAATTAGTTGGATTTTTCAGCAATCTCAATCTCAGCAATCTAAGTGATTTCCGTTTCTGTGTCATTTATGTAGACGGATGGGAAGATGAGTGTGGCTTTGGAGATAGTAGCCCCCGCAGCGTTTTGGAATCATTTAGGTTGGCTTTAATGATGGTTTGAAAGTAAGTGGTTTTGGCTTTTGTTATCATGATATTTACTTTATTTCGCCAAAATTTTCTAGTTTTCTCTTATTTAGCATTAGAATCTATTTCATTGATTGTACGTAGAATGTCATCGTTGATCCATTCCAGTTGTATTGTGCGTTTAACTGTTCTTTTTTAAGAGGGGTATACTGGTTCACAATAATGTTCATAAATGGATTTGCATATCTATCTATTCCAGGAATTTGTTTTATCAAGTTGACACCGGTGTAAATATACATATATACTGTAGATCTACAACAGTGTTTTTTCCTTTGCCATATCAACTTCTTTTTTTTCTTACAGCGTATGTGAATATATTACAAAACTACTTTCCACTTCATGGTTTCAGAAATGAGATCGGAAAACGACCTAAACTCTCCGCCTCCGAGTCTTTCAGTTGAGAAGGCTGTAAAGGTGACAGGTTTCCCAGCAGGTACAACGAAAGAGGCAATTCACCGCTATTTCCACAGTAACACACTTGGTTATCCAAATGTAACAAATGTGACCTTCGGGCCCGACAATGTGGTTGTTTACGTCACTTTTGCCAATGGTACAGGTAGGAAAATATAATTCTATTCGGTTGAGCGAAGTGAATAAGAATGGAATTATTTTCTCCTGGGGGGGGGGGGGGGGGGGGGACTGTATATATTGTGTTAGTTGTGCTATTGGTAAGGATTGTGGGTAAGTTACGATAGTTGTTTATTCGACCAGTTAGCGCAGACCAGTTGACAAGTAAATTTTTATTTTTATTTTAGTTTGTTTATGGTTTTGTTGTTTTGATTTGATTAGTACATGTGATTCTTTTTGTTTTATAACTACATTGGTTTTTGCTGCAGTGGCTATTTTTATTTTTTCAATGTTTTGTTTTCAAAATATGTACAGTGAATGCTGTGTTAGTGTGTACATGTCATCATCAGGCTGTCCTTCGTTACCGAAGATGACTGTCTGAGTTGAGCTGGAGGCCCTTCATAGACAGGCCCTCATGTGGGCTTTGAGACCAGCTTGGGATTTGCAGAAGCGCTGACATCTGTTGCATTGGAAGTTGCATGGTCTGGCTGGTAAGTGTCGACGGTCATGTGCACGCTGGTATTCTTGCTGGCGCTGGTCTTCAACAGCTGAAAGGGTCTTTTTAAGTAGGGCATGCCATTGCTCTCTCTGGAGAGCCTCTGCCTCCCAGGTGTCTTGTGGGATGCCAGCTCTCTTCATGTGGCGCTTTATAACATCCTTGGAGCGTAGAGTTTGTCCACCATGGCTCCTTTTTCCTTGGTATACATGTAGTTCAGAGTATAGTACAGCTTTTGGCAGTCTGTCATTTGTCATCCGACAGACATGTCCAGCCCAACGTAGCTGTGACACAGTTATTAGGGCTTCAGCACTGGCTGTATGAGCACGTCGTAATACTTCAACATCAGGAATATGGTCTTGCCACTTGATACTGAGGATTGCACGTAGATGACGGAGCTGGAGTCTTGTCAGAGCCTTTATGTGTCTGCGGTAAAGAGTGTTACACTCGGTGGAATAGAGGAGGCAAGGAATGACTGCTGCTGAATAAACTTTCACTTTGGTGTTCATGGTGATGTCATGACAGCTCCAGAGTCTTCTTTGTAGAGCACCAAAGGCCTTTGTGGCAGACTGGATCCTCCTTTCCACTTCCAGTTCTGCTGAATTTGTGTTTGTAACGGTGCTGCCTAGGTAAGTAAATGACTCAGTTGTTATCAGCGGTTCCCCATCGATTGTAACCGGCTCTGGAAGGTGAGTGAGCATTGGAGGAGACTGATACATTAATTCAGTCTTGGAGATGTTAATCTTTAGTCCAAACATTTGGGCTGGGGAGGAGAAACGGTTCACTATCTGCTGCATGTCACCTGCATTATTGGCCACAAAGGCGGAGTCATCAGCATACAGCAGTTCTCTGATGCACATTTTCTGTGTTTTTGTATGGGCACGGAGCCTGGCAAGGTTGAAGAGTTTGCCGTCAGTTCTCGTACGTATGAATACACCGTTGCTGAGGCCCTCACTCATGGCGTCTAATACTGCTATTAGGTAGAGAGAAAAAAGTGTAGGTGCCAGAACACATCCCTGCTTCACTCCATGATTGACAGCAAAAGCCTCACTGTGTTCACCGCCGATAGAAACTTCTGCCTTCATTCCATCATGGAATTGTTTTATGATGTTAACAAGCTTGTTGGGGCATCCATAGGTTTCAAGGACTTTCCACAAGGTCTCACGATTGATGGTGTCAAATGCCTTTGAGAAGTCAACAAAAACTATGTACAGTGGTTGGTGTTGTTCAGCTGCTTTCTCTTGGAGTTGCCGTAGAGTGAAGATCATATCTGAGGTGGAGCAGCCAGCCCGGAATCCACACTGAGACTCTGGAAGACTTTCTTCTGCGATGACATTCAATCTGTTCAGAACCATTTTGGCAAGGACTTTGCCAGCTATGGACAACAGAGATATTCCTCTATGGTTACCGCATTCTGCAAGGTCACCCTTCCTCTTATAGATGGTGATGATTAAGGCATCTCGAAAATCTTGGGGCACAGTGCCATAGAGTAAGCATTTGTTGAATAACTCTAACAGATCCTCATGTAGCTTTACTCCACCATTTTTCAGAATTTCAGAAGGAATACCATCGAGGCCAGGTGCTTTACCACATGCCAAGCATTTCAGAGCGTTCTGCAATTCCTCCATGCTGAATTCCCCACACAACTCATTCCTTTTTTTGTCTCATTTTCAAATGCTGACACGCATCTGCCTGTACAGATCCCACTTGGTTTAGTAAGTTGTTGAAGTGCTCCTTCCATCTGTTCTTGATATCTTCAAGGTCTGTAAGTAGCCTCTCATCCACTGACTTCACTGGAGCAACAGCCCTGCTTTTTGGCCCATAGATAGCCTTTTACCCGGCGAAGAGTCCATGATGGGGAGCTTCTGCTAAATTTCTGTGGACAACTAGATGTCAGCATTACCAACACTTTTTTCTTCCAACCTGACAAAAACTATTTCACCTGGAAACACCCACGCTCAGGTCACTATCATCTGCTTGATTATGTCATCACGAGAAAGTCAGATATGGTTGATGTACTATGTACAAAAGCAAAACGCGGACCAGAATGTGCTACAGACCACTATCTTGTTAGTTGCCAACTTAGAATGAGAATCAATCTGCCCCGCAGAAAGCTCCCACAAGTGCTAAACCTAGGAAACTGGACATAAATAAGTTGTCAGATGTGAAATACCACCAAGAACTGACCAGAGCCATAGAAATCGCCCTGGAGAATGCCCAGCCGGCAAGAGAACTTGGGACAGAGGAGCAGTGGAAAGCTCTGAAGGAAGCAGTATACTCAGCAAGCAAGGAAACTCTAGGTCATTCTTATAAAAAGACCCCTGATTGGTTCTGGGAGCATGGTGCTATGATTGAGAAGCTACTAGAAGAAAAGAAAACTAAACATCTCAAACATCTACAGGAGAACTCTGAGAAGAGCAAGAGCGCACTTGCAAAATTCAAGGCTAAAATGCAGAGGGAAGTGAGAGCTCTTAAGAACGACTGGTGGAAGTGAAAGGCTGAGGAATTGCAGCACATGGCTGATAGCCACAACTATCATGGACTCTTCGCCGGGTTAAAGGCTGTGTACATGTATGCGTACAGCGTACATGTACATGGGTGCGTGTTTGGGGATGTGATTTACGTTTATTAATATATTAATTTAATGATTGATTTATATGAGCTGTTTGGGAGGTAGTTTGCACTTGTGTAGTGGAGAGATGAGTTCAGAGGAGGTGTCTGGGTGGTGGTTTCTTGGTGATTCCCTATGTAGGGAGAAATGAGATCGGAAGTGCTTGGGTTGTGAAATTCTAAAAAATCCCTATGTAAGGGAAAGATGAGCTCGGGAGAACTGCTTGGGATGTGATGTCCCGGTGATTCCCTAGGTAAAGGAAAGATGAGCTCGGAAGAGCTATTTGGGATTTGATATCCCGGTGATTCCCTAGGTAAGGGAAAGATGAGCGCGGAAGAGCTGTTTGGGATGTGATAACCCGGTGATTCCCTAGGTAAAGGAAAGGGGATCTTGGAAGAGCTGTTTAAGATGTGATATCCCGGTGATTCCCTATGTTAGGGAAAGATGAGTTCGGAAGAGCTGTTTGAGATGTGATATCCCGGTGATTCCCTTTATATGTTGTTTGTGTTGTTTTATTATTAAGGTTATGCAGTGTCGGTTATTGTCTAGGAGAACTACGCTATGCTTGTCTTTGCGACAGATAGAAATCATAATATTACCTGCAGTAAACCTTAAACCGTACAAAGAAAAAAATATGCATTTTACTGGAAAAGAATATCTCATATAACAAATTATGAGTTACTTCCTTCTTTCTATAAAATGGTGCGATGTTAAGTAAACTATTATTCTCTCTAGGATAAAAGTGAAATAAGAAATTAATCCTTTATTTTATTCGTTTTGGTCTTAATTTTTCCCCACCACCAATTTTTTACCATTTCCGCGGGTCTAATTTTACAAAGAACATAAGGCCGATAACCTTAACATCATGGCAAAAATTTAATTCAATCCATGAAAAAACTCTTTTTTTGCAGAAAAAGGGATATCATCGAAACATTAATAAATTTAATAATAATAAATTTATTTTAAGTCTAAAATCCATTTAAAATGTTCAGTAGACTTTACATAAAATATCATAAAAAATACTACATAAAATATCATAGATAAAATCTAGATAAAACAGCCATTATTCCATACAATTAAATGCAATTAATACAAGATTTATAAAACCAATTAAGAGTTAATCAAAATATTTTCTAAAAAGGTATGTTTTGAGATCTTTTTAAAAATGTTTGGTAGACTGAATTGCTCGGATTTCCAGCGTTAATAGATTCCAATCCTTTGGACCTGCAGCTTTAAAAGATATATCACCGTAGGTTTTTAATCGCTTTTTTACTGGGTTGAGTAGCAATTGGTCTACAGACCGCAGATTACGCATTGGAACATATAGTGACTGACTAATTCATTGATGTAGATTGGTGCCAATCCATAAAAAGCATCGTGAGTAAAAAATAAAAATTTGAATAAAATTCTGGCTTGTAGAGGTAGCCAGTGTAAACTTTTTAAAACTGGGGAGATGTGTATACTTGTGGATGTCCGAGTTAATAACCTGGCCGAAATATTTTGAATGCGCTGCAGTCTAGCAATTTGTTTCTTTGGACAACCGTATAAAATGGAGTTGCAGTAATCTAATCAAGATGTAACTAAACAATTTATAACTGTGGCTGCAGCAGAGTCAGACAACTGATTGCGAATTGCACTTATGTTCCTGATGTTAAAAACCGCTGACCTGCATACACTGGCAATATGTTTGTTCATACAAAGTGATCCATCTAAAAATACACCAATATTTTTTGCATGAGGTGTTGGCTTAATAATGCTTGATCCAATTTTGAGCTGAATTTGTTGTGCAATCATACGATTATGTGGCTGACTTATTAACAAAAGTTCAGACTTTCCATCGTTAATTTTCAACTTATTACTAATCAGCCACCCGCGAAGATTATCAATACATTCAGACAATATATCAATAGATTCATTTGGATTTTCTAGATTGCAACAAGTAAAAATTTGTGTGTCATCAGCATAAATATGATAGCCAATGTTATGATGTCTTAGTATGGCCCCAATTGGTACACATGCAAAAAAACAAGAGGTCCTAGAACACTGCCTTGTGGCACACCAAAAGCTATCTCTGAAACATTTGATAATATGCCTTTTATCATAACCTGCTGTGACCGGCCTGTAAAATAAGAACTTAAAAGACTAAGAGCAGAGTCCTTAATACCAATAAAATCTTCAAGAAAAGATAAAAGTAGTCCATGATTAACGGTGTCAAAAGCTGCCGATAGGTCCAACAGGACTAAAAGAACCATTGAATGTTTATCCACTCCACATAAAAGATCACTTTTAATACTAAGTAGAGCTGACTCAGTACTGTGTCTGGCCTTGTATGCAGATTGCATTGGCTCTATAAGATTATTTTTCTCTAAGTGTGCAACCAGTCTGGCGGCAATGACCCTTTCAACCGTTCTGATAGAAACGAGAGGTTAGACACAGGTCTGTAATTTCCAAGTGTATCAGGGTCAAGAGATGGCTTTTTTAATAAAGGTTGAACCACGGCTTTCTTGAGTTGGTCAGGGAAAGAACCAGAAGTGAAACTAGTGTTGATGATGTGAGTTATCAGGTTGATGACAGCTGGGAGTATCTGGGCCATAAGCACTGTCGAAATCGGATCAAGCATACATGACGTCTTCTTGGACTTGGTAATTATTTTTGTGACTTCATCTGTAGATGCTTCTTGGAAAGATGAAAGGGTTGAAATGGGCTTCGGCAACAGATCAGATAGTTGAAAACACGATGGGGTGGAGATTGTGTGTTCCAGTTCCGAGAGTTCAACATATATTTTCTCAATTTTGGATATGTAAAATTCACTCATCTTGTCCGCAAGAGTTTTTAATGAGACTGTCCCAGGGTGGGTGGTATTACTTGACTTCTCTAATAAGCTGTTCACTGTGTTGAACAAAGCTTTGTTGTCACCATTGCAACTATTGATTAAATCTGAAAAGTAGGACTCCTTTGCTTTCCTGATTAAAGAGTTGACGTGAGCGCACTGAGTTTTGTAGCATTCATGATGTACTGTTAGTCTAGTGCCCCTCCAAAGACGCTCCATCCTCCTTCTTTCTCTCTTTGCATCCAATATGTCATCATTCATCCATGGCTGTAACTGCTTTTTGCAAATGTTTTTAGTCTTTAGGGGTGCTACCACGTCTAACGCCGTGGTGAGAACACTGTCATAAATATTCATACAATCAGTCGGCATTTTGTTAGTATACTGAGTTACACTTAATTGAGCACAGATATTCGCATTCAAGTCATCAAGATGATTTTTGCTTTTGTTGGATGAGGCTTACCACATTTCAGCTCACTGATGATTATATGGTGATCTGACAGCAGATGTCCTATGTTACAATCACTAATGATGTCATCACAGTCTCTCGTGAGTACCAGATCAAGGGTATGCCCATGGATGTGTGTGGGGCCCGTTACATGTTGCCTTAAACCAAATGACTCAATGATTGATGAAAATTTTTTAGTATCCGGAGAGTCAGTCATTTCCCAGTGAAGGTTCATGTCTCCCACAATCAGTAGTTTACCGCGTAGTGGTCCCAGATGTTCAAGTAAGTCACTGAATTCATCTAAAAAGTCGGATTTACCCAATTTGTTTTTCTTAGATGGAGGTATTCTGTAAATAGTCACTAGTCTAAAACAATCTGAAACAGCAGTTACCAGAACCTCAATGTACTCGAAAGAAGTGGGAGAGAGCACTTTAAGTACTCTCTTAACTTTAAAATTGTTCTTGGCTAGGAATGCCACTCCTCCACCCCGTCGTGTTTCTCGTGGTATCTGCACACATTGGTATCCTGTTGGGACAAAGTCAGCTGTCAAGGTTTGTTGTAAATCAGTAGTGATCCATGTTTCCACCATTGAAACAAAGTCAACATTGTTCTCAATTATAATATCCTGAATGATCGATCCCTTGTTTCTTACTGATCGGCAGTTCATGTAGGCAAGCTTGACCAAAGGAGAAATGTTTGTATTTTGTGTCACTATTTCCACTAAATTTGCACTATTTACTCCATTCTGTCTAGGTTGAAGTTCGCATCTCTGGTGATGACTATTTGAGTCAACTGTTTTGAGTTGGTGAATATCCTTCAGGTGATTGCCAACAATTACCTGTAATGGTCTTTGTTTGCGACAACCTGCCCTGCAGCCTCTGTGAGTTGGTTTGTAAGATCTGAGGCCCAATTTTCTAATTATGTCTATTGTCCCTTAGGCTAGCTGTAATTTCCTTCCAACAAGTTTTCCAATGTCTGTCAGTGTATTTATGGAATACCTCATGGTGATTGATTTGTGTTCACAGTTACCTTTAGTAGTCCTTTGGTCAGGAATTGCTGGAAATCTTCACAATTTAGCTTTTGAGCTTAAAAGATGCACTAAATTGAGGCTATCTGTATATTCTCCAAGTGTTCATAAAAAGTCCACAATAAAAAAGACTGAAATATGGCTGCTAAAACTAGATGAAATAACTATAAAATGTTGGAGCTCAAGTCTGGCTGCTGCTGTAGCGCACTTGAACAAGGCAATTTAGAAACTTGTAAGAGTAAGTAACTCACAAAAGCATATTTGAAGCATCATTTCGTATGCGATATCCCTGAACAGCCAAAGGCCTTTTAATTAAATCACGTTAAGTCATGTATATAACAAATTTTGATAAATATCTACCAATACTATGTAATATAAGTTCATTTTAGGCCATATTCTCTCACTATGCCACCTGGTCTCACTCAAAAGGTCAATGTTTATGAGAAGGCAGGTTCTGCGCCCACAGTGGAACAACACTTATGAACAAGGCTTATGAACCTTACATTACGCATGAAGTTGACTTCCTTTTTTAACATTTACTCCTGGCCTAGTCCGTCCTTCAATGATTTGAGAACAATGTAAGGCAGGTTCTGCGCCCACAGTGGAACAACACTTATGAACAACGCTTATGAACCTTACATTACGCATGAAGTTGGTTTCCTTTTTTAACATTTACTCCTGGCCTAGTCCGTCCTTCAATGATTTCCAAAGCATTTTCAAGTGAAAGGACATACCATTGTTCATTTGAAATGATACTTTCCACAAGTTTCCTTATATCGATGATATTTCTTTTTATTTACCATACCCTTGTCGGCAGTTTTGGATTTTGAATTAAAAAACATATTTTGCCATGGGTGGACTCCGGTAAGATTAACATTTCTCCAAATTAAGTGGGTTAAAACACTCAGTTATTTGACTATTTATTTTGGTTTGTTATGAGTACTGGCGTGGTCGGGCCACCATAGTTTTTCTATTTGACTACACACTGCTATATAGAACACATATCTTGCATGAAATAACTTTTATTGAAATACGTAATGAATGTTTTTTTTTAATTTTAGAATAAAATTAAAATTTTAAACATACTCGAGACTTTGCTGTGACTCATGGATTTTCAGTTCGTGTATCATCGGTGAAGAACTGTTTTACAATGAGTATTTTACAATGTCAAATTGTTAATTGTAAATATATATTGAATCAATGATAATTATTATTTACAGAAAGGAATAAAGTTTTGCGAGTTCGCACCCATTCTATCCTCGATTCACCTGTTAAGGTGGTGCCAGTAGCCAACGTTCCCCACGAAGTCAACTGTGGAGAAGATGTCACCCAAAAAGAAAATGCGAATGAAGTGACCACAGAAAAATGGACAGTAGAGGTTCCGTGCGACCCGCACATTATCTCGTTTTTAAGAGGAAGACCAGACCAGAAGAAGATTTTAAGAGCGAAGCTTGCATTAGTCAGTGTCTTCCCATCAAGAATCTGGGTAGACATGACTAGACATGCAATTTGCATAGAAGCACACGAAAGCATTTCTAAAAATGAAAGTAAAAAAGCGCAATTAACAGAAAAATGTTTCGAAGTGGTTACAGATTATCTCGATACATTTCTCACTAAATCTGTCCACTTTCCACAATACGCTTGGAAAAAAATTGTCGAGGAATGTGAGTTCCACACCATTTATCCAGAAGAGGAATTGGACGTTTTACTCGACTCAGATGCTAGGACAGTCCGAGTTACTGGTATTGCAAGAGAGTGTAAAAAGATGTTATATGATTTAGATTATCTTTTTCAAAAAGAACGTGAAAAGCAAAAGGCTACATGTAAGATTACAGAAATACCAAGCCAAGGAACCACTGAAAGCAACACCGATTCAGAAAATCGCCAATTAATGCGAGGAGTAGTTGTTGAGGGCGCACTCATGTGTAAGCCAAATGGAAAAGGTCCTACTGAACATAAAAGTAGAAATCCAAAAGTTATACTGGTAAAAAGTTACTTTGATGAAGATGAAGATCTCGATGACTGGACGCTCAAGATTCCTTGTGAACCGCATGTTGTATCATTTCTTCAGGAACGACCTAAACACCAATGGTGTTTAAGAGAAAAACTTTCGGCAGCCAATGGATCTCTTTTAGAATCGTGGTTGGACTCCGACAGCAACCATATCGAAGTACAGCCGAAGTTCAAGTTAGGCCAAAAAACGCACTGGAAAGAAAGATGCACGTCGGTTGTTCGCGAATATCTAAATCGATTCTTCACCACAGAAGTGTCCTTTCCCGATGTTACCCGCTCTACAATTGAAAATGTGTGCAAGCACTTTGATACGGATATTGGAAACGACGCTGATACGTTGCCCAACGTAGAAACGAATACAGTTCAAATAACTGGTGTTGAAACAGAAAACAGAAAGATGTTGAAACAAGTTTCCGATCTACAAGAGCTGAAAGAGCAACACAGTCCTCCGATAATGGAGACAGCTGTACATCTACAACCTACCATAGCAAATAACAGCCAAGGCGTTACCAGTTCAGATTATTGCGCAATGAAAAACGATAGGGTTGACAATTTAAAAGAAGATGATGAGGATTGGACGCTCGAGATTTCCGTCGACCCGCACATTTTAACATTTATAAATAGACGACCCGTACACATTCGCTCTTTGAGAGCGGACGTATCATCAGTGAACGGATATCTGCCAGACCCGTGGTTCGACGCTAACAACAGTCATATCTACGTCAATTCAAGAGCAGGGGAAGGCGTAAGAGTCAAGTGGGAGGAAAATTGCGAGGACGTTGTTGTAAGATACTTAGATCGTTTCCGTACAAAGTTAGTGCGATTTCCCGAATACGCTCGCGACAAGATCAAAACTGTGACTAAGTTTCAAATAGCTTATCTAAATGAAACTGTCGAGGTTTTACCCGACACTATGGCCCATACTGTCCGTGTGACTGGCCTTGAGAACGAGTGCAAAAGTATGTTAAAGGAAATTGCTGATCTGTTAAAGGAAGAGGGAAAAAAGAGAAAAGAGAAAAAAGTTTCTCGAAACGTGACTGGTCAAAACAAGGCACGATTACGTTTACTCCTAACAAAAGGGATTCCAAATTTACCCCTATCTGTCACCACCCACATTCACCCAGATCAAGGGGATGCTTCCTTTACAGGAAGGGCTGGTGCTACGGAAAAAGCCATTGTAAAATTTTTTGAAGCCATGACCACCATCAAAGAAACCAGTATTCATGTTTCAGGGAAGCAGCACACAGAAGTTTTGACTTCAAATAAAGCCAACGAGAAGATCATAGAGTTGCTGAGAAAAGCAGGGTTGGATGCTGTGCATGAAACGGAAGGAAAGAAAACGGAATGTGTAATTCATTTCTATTCGTTTGACAGCAAAGTGGCTGAATCTGCAGCCAGCTGTATCCAGACCAGTCTTAAAGTGCAGTTGATTGCTGTACAGACATCCAAACTATCGTATTTGCACCCTGCGCCTGCCTGGAAATGTCTGCAAGCTAGCCTCGCTGAAAATCATGGTGTAAGTCCATTTATGTTATTTTAACCAAAATTCTATTGCCAAAGTTGAAATGCTTGGGTCACAAGTCTCTTCAAAATTTTAACCGCTTTCATAGGTTATGTATTTCAAATTCACCACTTTTTCCTCGTATTTCATGGTCCTGGCACAATGAATAACTGGACACCTTTAAATGTGATTTAGGATACCCAACGAATATTTTGGCTCTTTGTGAAGTATACATCAGAAATTTCGTCAATTGTTTACTAGAACTTAGTAACATAATTGTCCACTTATTTGGTTTGAAAATGAAAAACTTAAGTAAGGCAATATTATTGCTAATCTAAAAAGGATAAATATATTTTATTTACAGTTCGAAATCCATTTTTACACTAAACATGGAAATAGGCAAGAACTTATAAACAGAATTGTTAAGATACATGTATATAAAATATTAAATTTATCCAAACTGTTAAAAAAGGTTGTGATACCAGATAAAAAAAACAGTCCAATTCTCACAAAGCCAATTAAAAGTAAGTTTTCAATTACAATTTTTTAAATGATCTTGTTTTAACTCCTGCTTAATTTTATTAGTGATTCAATCTTGGAAGTATAACTGGAATGGTATGGAAACGGGAGGTTTATTGTACATGTATCTACCGCATTCACCGAATACAGCTAATTTGGAAGGGTTTGATCCCACACCTCAAATTTTTCTGCAAAATTATATCTGTACCTTTTCCATTTCTTTTTATGAAGCACACAAAGTATAACATATTAAACCACGTTTGGAGATATTCCCCACTTTTTAATATTGTATTAGATAGTTGATCATGAGCTAACAGAGACAATTCTGTTTTGAGTATCTCAGGAACTATGCAGTTATATCCCGGTGCTATTCCATTTGCGATACATTCCAAAGCGCTTTCATACTTCATCACATGTAAATAAGGCATTGAGATTCTTGATTATCATTACTGCAAAGTTGATCATGTCTATTCATTTCAGTCTCTACTACTTTGCTTTGACTTTCAAAAGACGGTCAAAATTTTCAACCCAAGTATCAGAATCAAAGTTTTTTTCTATCCTTCATTTTTTGTTGATATATGCTACGGGGAGGGGGGGGGTGACAAAAGTATTGTACCATTTTTCTTTAAGGAGAACAACAGCTGGATTTGTTAGTTTTTTCAATTGTTTTTTACATTGAGAACTTATTGTGTCAAGTGGGTATCTTTATTCTAAGTTTACAGAACAGTGCATTGCCCTTACATAACATATGCTATTACTGTATGTCAGAATTGAATATTTTGTAGGATAGACACGTGATCTCAATACGTCCACTTTCCTTCTAGGCATAGGCTGATAAAAGTTCATTAATCTTCTGGTGCTATGTTGGCCCAGACTCTGAAGACACTTTTAATTAGAGCGTTTCTGGTAAAGGGGAGATCCTTTGCCACTTGATTTCCAATATCTTGCCACATGTTTGCAATGGTGTTTGCTGGTTATGCCAATCTTGCACTGCCCTGAGAATTTTTATATTCACGTAAATACTGGTCTGAATTTTCTAACCGGAAATCATTTAAAGCTCTGTATTTAAGTTTCTTTAAAATTTCTAAATCTTCAGACCACATTGAAGTTTGTTGCGGGAGGCACCCATTTTACAATCAAGCAGCTTACTCATATTATTGGCTGACTTTATCTATACGTACTTGTGATAATTTCTTTAACCAATGAATCATTTTCATTTTGTACACTGTTTTCCATGTCATTCCATTTTTCTAAAAACTCCTTATTAAACCTTCCCATAACATCATATTTTTTATCCCGATACACTCGTTTGTAAGACAATACTTTTAAATTATTTGGAATTTTATTACCTCGTAGTGCAATCAATGGGCAAAAGGTCAGAATCATTAAAGGTAATTGTGGAAAAATGTAGAATATAGGAGAACATGTCACTTGATATTAAATTATTGTCCACCAGGCTAAACCTATTGTGGGGTTTGGAATAAAATCACCATTAATATTACCTGGACACCTCCCATCTGACATGTGAATATTTAACACACAAAATATTTTTATCAATGAAAAATGTTTTGTTTATATTTTTTATTTTTCCGTTGTATATCAAAATTATTTTCACTACACCTGTTGCCTCTAACATTTGATATGCAATCTGTGAGGTCATAAATAATGAAATTGCACGTCATTCGTCCTTGCATTCAAGTCACTTGCTACACATAAGTTGCAGCTATGGTGTTTGCTTACATGTATTACCATTGTTACAAATTAATTTAATAGCACAATGCTATCTCGGTGTCTTCGTTCATCATAAAGAAAGTAGAAGATATTTGGTTTGTGATACCACAGGGACAAAATCCTGGAATTCGGACAGTCCTTTTGAAGTACAATGAGCCCATGTTTCATGACATGTTAAAATTTCACCTGAATCGACCTTATGGATTTATTTCAGAATAGCAAGGTTGTTCATTTCTAGCAGTAAACTCAATTTATATTTGAACAAACCGTTATCCAGGTCGTCACGGATACTGAAGATTATGGAAATACCAAAAACGTTAAAGTGTATGGTTTTGAGGAAGATGTGAAAGTGGCCACAACGAGCATAACAGATTTTCTTCACCAAAAACCTGTCTCAAGTAAAATCATTTCAATTTCACCTCCTATAGCACAGTTCGTAATTGGTCATAAAGGTAATTTACTTAGCTCTCTATCTCACTTTCTCTTTCTCCCTCCCTCTTTCTCTCTCACAAACAGACACACACAAACACACACACAAATGTCAAGGTTTTATTTTCAAATATATCAGTACCATAAAATATTATATAAAAGCTGTTAAACATATTAACATCCATCACTAGTTTGTAACGTTGGAACAACTCCTTGAATTTATTATACAATATAAAAGGTTACTCTTTTCAGGATCTGTCATTGCGCAGTTAGAAAAATCAATAGGAGTACAGATCACGATAACCCCAGAAGGCGTGATTACAATTCATGGCCCCGCCCAAAAGGTACGGAAGCCGACAGGCGTCATGTTAAAAAATATCATTTCGAAATTTCGATGTGGAATCTCGAAATTTGGGCAAAATTTATTATCTCGATTATTCTTAAGTATTTTGAAATTTCGACTAAGCTATCCCGAGATACTTCCTCAAAATTTCGAGACAAGTATGATGAAATTTCGAGATAATATTTTTTGTCCAAATTTCGAGATTCCACATCGAAATTTCGAAATGATATTTTTTAACATGACGCCTGTCGGCTTCCGTAAAAAGGTAACACTGTTACAAGTGTCACTATTTGTTGTCACTGTACCTGACTAATGGTATTTTGTATGCAGTAAAATGGCACAGTTTTATGTAAATAAGAATGCACAGTGAGGCCACAACATACAAATGCATTTTCAGGTGTTTAAAAGGGGATAAATGTAAAAGTTGTAAGTATCTAAGACCTTTACTAATGATGACATCCAAGCACATTGAGCTCCATCGTACATGTATTTCCTGCAGCAAAAAAGCTAAATATTAGAACTAGAGTGTCAGAGCCAAAGTGTCTGTAAAGACAGTGCCCTTGTTTGTGAAGGATTGAAAGAAAAAGGGTGCAAAAATGTTGGTGTTTAAATAGAACGAGAAATGCTCTTTGTAAACATATTGCTATCATTATGAAAAATGATTTTCCTCATATGACTGCAAATTATTATGGATGTGGAAACAAACAAAACCCGATTAGACAGAAGGATCATGCTTATTTAAGAAAGCACAATTTCTTTGAATGCTAAATTGAAAAGGTAACAGTTCTTTTAATCCAGATCAATAACGCTACTTCCAAGGTGACAGCCATTGTGGAGAAAATGATAAGCAAGGAAATAACAATTACGCAACCCGGTGAGTGATAAACATTTTCTAGCATGTCCACTACACCCGAATGCACGGTCCATAACCTTTCAAAGATGACTGCTTTTTATTCGTAACTTAATTTTTCTGCTCTAATATAAACATATATCTGTGATATATGCTTAGTCACTAAAGCATTGTTGAATCTACATGTAGAAGCCATGCGTTAATTTCCTTTTTTTTGTACATTTGCACCCAGGAATTGCCAACAATCTTCAGAATGGTAAAGGCTGTAACTTATTGAAAGAATTGGAGAAGACGTGCAAAGTGGACGTTCAGATCAAAGAGGTAATGGTACAAACAAATATCTTGTTTAGGTCTGCCTCTTTTTCTTACTATAAAAGTGTACGCATAAATTAGATGTATGTATGGGAAACGGTCCTACTTTCGTAAATTAAAGTTTGTTTTTCAAGGGCTATCTGTGTCATCGATAATTTTACATACAGTAGAATTCCGTGTGTAAACACAAAGGCGTTTGCTGAAAACAATCCAGGCAAATTTTCATGTCTGCGTGAAACAGATTGCTAAAGATAATTGGTGGGCAGTTTTTTGCTTTTCTTTTTGCAAAGCCTATTTTTAATTTGGACCTTGGTGGATTATTTTTATTTCGTTGCTATTGGATTTCAACGATAGAATGTACAACGTGTCGTCACAAATACATGTAGTTTGTTAGTGCCATAGTGCTTAAGTGGACAGAACCAAAATAGATGACATATGTTATTTCATTTCTATCAGGTTACAGTGTTTGGCTCCACAGGTGTCGTGGCAGGCAGCTTTATTACCCCTGAAGGCGTAACCCTTACTTTAGTGAAGGGAAACATTGAGGAACAAAGCGTAAGGCGGAATAATTTCTAATCATAGTGCGAAGGCTGATACTGATGAATATGCCATTCCATTTTTTGCGAGTATGAAATATTTGGAGTGTTATAAATCCCAAATATCCCAAATAATTACTTTTGGGTCACCTAAGTTTATTTTCATTGCACATAATGCAACATTTGAAGTATGAAACTTATCTCCTATAAATGTGGTGCCAGTCGGCTAGGCAATAGAAGCACTTAAATTGACGCCTGCTCTCTTGTGACCTTGACCGTTACTACATTTGTACAATCAAAAAGCTAGGAGAGCGAATGAGTACTGGGCTCCGTATCTCGAAAGGTATGCTATGTTGCACACGTGCGCAAGTGTCTCGATTCCATGGCCCCGTATCTCGAAATAGAATCGGTTATGGAATCGAGACACTTGCGCACGTGCGCAACATAGCGAACCTTTCGAGATACGGAGCCCTGGGCTCCGTTACTGGAAAGCATCGCGTATTGCAAATAGAGGCTACAATGCATTAAATGGGACGAGTATGGGCGAATTATGGAATCAAGACGCTTGCGCTCTGTCGAAATGCGCGATGCGTTCTAGTTACGGGGCCCTGATCAGCAACCAAGTCAATCCCTTCAAAAACGTCAAGGTCAAATCAACCTTATTACCAGTAATATCTGTGAAGTTTTATATATATATATATATATATAGCAGTGACAATTATTTTTATTGCTGTTTGTGCATTGTGAATTCCATATGTTATGAGTCCTCAAGAAGTGTTGTAAATTTGAATGGAAATTGTGGACATAAACTTTATGTAAAAGCAATATATATATATACCTTCCTTTTGGTGAGAAGGTATGGATTGTTCCGAAAAGACAAAGAGTTATTATGCTTTTTACAGGCGACGTACGAAATATTGGCACATTTAGAGTAGTTAGCAGTCTATATTATTCATTATTTTACACTATTTAAAACAAAAACTATAAACATAAATTACAGTTGCAATTATGGAAATGGTTTGAACGATATTGAGGGACACCCTATAGACTATAAGACATATATCATTTTCATAGCTTTTTCATAAAATAATGCACATAGTTCGTTAAAAGAGATTGCACAGTCTGTAAAATCATGATCTTAAGTAATCATTCAAGCGTTCGTCTTTAAATATCCTTTCAAACAGGTCGATGTAATAGTTAACAGCATCAGCTCCAATATAGACCTCAGTGCAGGAAATGTATCTGCTGTCCTTAGCAAAGCAGCCGGGCCACAACTTCAACAGGTTAGCACTTAACTATGCGATCAATGATATTGTATCAATAAAGAACTCGCATGAACACTGCATTTAAATTAATAAACAATAATGCGTAAAGTACAGGTAGAGTCCAGGAAAAGAAAATGAAAAATGTTACATTATCAGTAAAATGATGATAGGTTCAAGTAAGGGAAAAACGAATCTACTAATGGACTTGCAAAATGACGACGTTGGGATCAGAAAGGTACCAGTAGTCATCTGGCCAGTTGTGTGACCAACCCATTGGGTCTCTGCCATTCATTTCCTTGTTGAAGATCGGTCGTACGTTGCGTTATCAACTGCGTAAGTCCAGTACTGGACATTTTGTCTTTCTCACTATGTAAATACTCTACTGGATGAATCAAAACATTCATTGTCTAATGCAGTCAAGTGTTTCCTACTTTACACCTAGCTTTTTGGTTCACGGAATACCTAGTTCGTAATTTATATTTTTAAAAACCCTCAGTCAGTTTGTAAAACCAATTCAGATGGATAATATAATTTCGGTTTAAAAGGAATGCACCAAGGCAGGAAAAGTACCGGTTGGTGAAATGATGAAAACTGATGGGTTTGATCTTCCCTGCAGCACAGTGTACCACGTGTCCTGTCCCAGGTGGGAAGATGGAGAGGAGAAGGTAATATTTATTTATTTATTTTTATTTATTTATTTATTAACGTGACATGTGAGAGCCTCACCCGGCCTCATGGGCCTACAAGTCACCGTACTTTATACATACTGCAATATATCAGAAACAGAGAATAATAATAATAGTAATAAAAAAATAATCATCATAGTAATATATATATATATATATATATATATATATATATATATATATATATATATATTAAGGTTGGAAGTTAAATAAACACTATAATTCATGGTATACTCAGCACATGTGCCGCCTTAAATAAAACTGTCTTAGACTTAAACTGTTTTTTAAATAATGTGCCAAGTTTTTAGGTTTATTTACAATTATGTGTTTTAACGTTTTAATTAAATCTTCCCTGTCGACATTACATTATGGCGTCTAAAATGTACACATTTTGATTTCTTTGCATTGAGAGTTACCCTCCAGCGTTTGCACCAATTAACAAGACAATCTAGCATGATCTGTAAATTACGTGCTGATGGTGCCACCAGTACAATGTCGTCTGCATATAGGAGAATAGACACCTGGTTGTCTTCGTACGTTATTCCAACTCATAGATCATTAATTTTATTTACCATATCATTTGCAAAAATAGAGAACAGAGTTGGCGAGATGTTGTCGCCTTGCCTTACACCAGTGCGACAGTTGAACCAGTCAGTATACGTGTCATTGATTTTGACACAGGCTGTTGTTTGATAGTATATGTTTTTCAATACTCGGTAAAATTTTCCATCTACCCCGTTTATCAATAACTTATACAACATAATATCTCTATCAATGTAATCGAAACATTTTTTTAGATCAATAAATGCTGCGAATACCTGCGTGTTATTCTTAACAATACTATTGAGTGCAAAGACATGGTCTTCACATGATCTATGTTTCCTGAAACCATTTTGCTCATTTGCTAGTAAGTTATTGTTATTCAGGTAAGCAGACAGTCGATCGCACAACAACGAACTAAAGAGTTTACTTATGCATGAGAGAAGACTAACCCCTCTATAATTCATTGGTATACGTGGGTCAGATGATCTATCCTTTGAAATCGGACAAATGATAGCTTTTCTCCAAATTGATGGTATAATTCCCGTGTCAAATACTAACGGAAATAAGTGCTTAATTGTTTCTATTATCGATGGGAATTTAAGTACACAATATGGTATGCCGTCATACCCACTAGCCGATTTTGATTTGGCGTGCAATACAACGTTACCAACTTCTTCAGTTGTAAAGTCCTTGTTCAGAGCGGTGTTCGTTAAGTATGTGGGGTTTACAATACTTCGTTCAATTGATTCCTTTTGTAACATTATGTGTCTGTAGAATGCATCATCAAACTGTGCGAAATCGTGGTCTCCGTTATACAGTTTTTCAAAGTCTTGTCTCCATTGATCATGAACATCTTTTTCCGACCTTAGTACTGACCCCTCGCTGTCTAACGCTTCTTCTGGGAGTCTGGATTTTCTCCTAGGCCCAAGATTGTTTACCTTTCTCCAGAATTCGGTAGGGTTTTCCGTTGATACTCTACCTATATCATCGGCTAGTGACTTTTTATATTTCCTTTCTGCTTTTCGCAACGCTTTATCAAAAATATCTCTGGCTTTTGTTTATTCACTCCTTAACTGTTCCTTAACCGGTTTACTACCCTTATGTTTTAGAAGCGCCTTTTCCTTGTTTTTTTACATCAGACCAAAGCTCAGATAAAAAGTCTGACCAATACGGTTTAACTTTGATATGTGATCTATTGTGGGCTTTTTTTTTTTTGGCGACCATTTCGGAATCTTAGCATCCATTTCATTTTTGATTAACCCGCAGAAGTTCTCAAATATACTATCCACGTTTTGTTGGGTGCCTGCCTGTTCTACCATATGTGTGATTATGTCCCTAAGCTCACTTTTTCTGGTCTCGCTTGTCATGAAGTCTGCTGGCATTTTATTAAATTTATAATTTTGCTTACTCTGTACCGTGGACATTTTTACCTTAAAATTACTCTCAACACCCCATTGTGAAGTGTGAAACTCGGTTGTTACTATTGCATGGTCGGGTAGTCGAGATTTGTCTCCAAGCAATGAGTGTAACTGAAATTTTTCTACTATCGACTGAACAGTATTGGCGCTGCAATATACACACATTTTATACACATCATAAGGCACACAAATATAGTCAACTACTGCCCTGCCCTTTCGTGAGATAGAGGTGAAATTGTCATAATTAGGTTTGAGTCTACCATTTAAAACACAAAATTGGGCCTCGTATAGAAATTCTAGGAATTCCTGCCCATGCTGATTTACAGTGTCATCTATAGCATGTCTTGCGTCAACATTAACTATCTCCTCTACTACATCTGATTTATTACCAACCCTGACATTGAAATCGCCCGTTATAAATATTGCATCGACATCACTAATCAAATACACTTGCGTTAAAAGATGTACAAAAAAGGCTTGTGCGTCCCGACCTCTGCGCGAGTTCTCCGGGGGTAGGTAACAAGTGAAGACAACAAACTCATAGTCTGTTGTTTGTGTACAAAACTGAGACCTAGTACACCGTCTTGGTTATTATCGATTACCTTAATATCATATATGTTAGCTATCCATCTCTTAACTAAAATCCCCACCCCGCCGGAGGCTTTGGGTGCTTTCTTATGTAACACTGACCTCCGTAAAAATATCTGAGTCGACGCATTTTATAAGCTCCGTTCTAAGTCTATTGTTTCCTTTTGTCCACCCACACACGTTTAAATGCGATAACTTAATAGCGCCATGGTGCCGGGGTGCGTCCTATTCTGGGGCTTGTCGATGATGTTTATTCCGTATCCTTCCGTGCCCGTCAACCCGAAGCGAGTGGCCGAGGGGAAGTGATCGCAAAATTGCTCTGGCGTTGCTCTCTATTAATAGCTCGGTTTTAGATTTAAAAGGGTTGATGTACACTTTCTTATATTGCGACGAATCTTTCAGTTTCTTCTTGTTCTGCATTATCAACATTCTCTCCTCGGGGCTTTCCAGAGTAATCTTGATTGGACTGTTGGGTTTTGCATGAAGGCGGTTAGCAGATGTGATGGTCATCTCCCCTACCTCCTTAAGTAGATCCCTTGCCTTACTTATAATGTCCTCACCCTCCTCTGACGGAATTCCACTTACAATTATTGCCAGGTCGTGGACTGTTTTATGTCTCCTCATTAATCCAAGCGGAAATATAAGTAAAGGACAAACACAAATGTGGTGTTCGAAGTTTGGCCGTTGGCGGCCGCAATAAATAAATAAATAAATAAAAGACTGAATAATGGCCCAGACATTTTCCTCGTATCTTTATTTGACAGCATTAGTCCTGAATAACTTGATGAGACGAAACAGCGGACTAAGGAACCGTTCACATGAAAAATCTAAATTCTAAAAATCCAAAAATCCATTGGCGGTATCTAGTGATCAGGGTCTGTGCCCTGAATACCCCGCGGCGTCATTAACTAGTAGCGCGAGGCAGTCGTTTCCAACGCTGTTATTAATTCTCGGTTGCGCTCGTTACCTGGACGCATGCGCAGTAATAAGTTAGAGAGAAAGAAAATTGACGGTCGCGGTTGCTTTGAAAAATGTGTTTGTCGATTTTGTGCAACAACAAGACGAAGAAGATGAGATCCATATACACACGACAGATATGAGTGCAAACTGATGAAATCCACAGTTTAGAGATTCAACTGCGGATGCACCCAGTCGTCAGAATCTCCTTCAAGCGCAGCCGAGAATTAATTACAGCGTTGGAAACGACTCGTTCGCGCTGCTAGTTAATTACGCCGCGGGGTATTCAGGGCACAGACCGTGATCACTAGATACCGCCAATGGATTTTTAGAATTTAGAATTTAGATTTTTCATGTGAACGGTGCCTTAGAGAAATTTGCTATTCATCTAATTGAAAGGTGGCCCAAGTGTTTTGTCTAAAACAAAAAACAGACTCTGTATTTTACTAATACGTGCATTTCTGTTTTGTTTATGGTATTTCCATTATGTAATCTGCTATTTCTTATGTTTTGTAGAGGCTTTCTGCACTCATAACACAGTGTTTAGCAGAATGTCACCAGCACAAAATGTCATCTGTGGCGTTTCCAGCAATCGGAACAGGGAAACTGCACTTTCCGTGCGATGTGGTTGCTGATGTCATGATAAGAGCGAGCATGGGGTTTGTTGCGAGCAATCCAGACACCAAAATTAAGGCAAGATTTCTTTTACATTTTTATAGGTTAATGTTCGAATAACAAACTGCGTACAGATGTACCAAACCAACAGATCTCTATAAGTTAATTCCCAAAATGCAACTTAGAATCAGATACAAGAAAACAATTCTGATTCATTTTCTATATATATATATTTTTTTTTTTTTTGCATTTGTAGAAGTATTAAAAATAATATTTTGAGTAATTTCAGTTAAGGGGCTAGCTTATTGCAGCTTCTTCTCAGTTTTCAGTTTTTGCATTGCATTACGGTACTCGTACAGTTTGTCTTAACTAATACTGACCTTTGTTACTTTTAAGGACATTCGGTTTGTACTGTATGCAAAAAATTCTACAGTCATAGCTGCCTTTAAGGAAAAACTAAATCAAGTGAGTGATGCACCAAGAACTGTGCGCAGACGACTCAGAGGTATAGTACATTTTGAGGCAATTTTCCTCAGTTTGATATAAGCATAATTAAGACAACGACTTGTTATGAGTGTTCCTACTTCCAGTACTGAGATAGCCTTAATTTAAATATATTTATCATGTGAAAAGAAGTTTTGAAGACTGAACGTGACGAATCTATTTTTTTTAGCTACAAGTCTCATTACACCCGGGCTAACAATTACGTCCCTTCAAACAGCATTTACAGAGGCAGAATACAGTGGCGTTAAAATACAGGTGCAACAAGGCGATCTTACGAATGACCGTGTCGATGTCATAGTTAGTACGGCAGGAGAGGGATCGAGTAAGATTCTCTTTCAGCTCAGAATTGGTTGTTCAGCTGTCACATTTAAAGCGTTTGTAATTAAAAAACCAAAAAGGGGATAAATATTGCACGTGTATGAAATTTTATATTTAACAAATGAAGTAAAGTATACCTTAACTGGTCTGTCACGAAAAGTTTAATTCGTCATTGGGTGTTTCTATTTTAGCATTTGGAAAATTGGGCCAATACGTTCTCCAACAAGGTGGACAGAGCGTAAGGGACGAATGTAATCAACAAGTTGATGCTTTCAAGAAAGGAGAGATAGTTGTGACTGGTATGTATGCTTGGTTTTGTGAAATGGTTGTCTCTCTACCTTAACCCTTAATCTTTTTACGAGACAACCATATATTTTTTTATTTGTAGTGAGATAAGGAAACAATATTTTGATATTTGATCTGATTGGTTATTACTTAATGCATAAAAATATTACAATTAAAATAAAAAAGTATTTTATTCTAGGTGCTGGAGATTTGCCATTTAAGAATATATACCATTTGGTCCTCCCAGACAAGGAACGAATTAGCACTTCAGTGGTAAAGTGCCTCTGTTTGGCAGACGCATCACAGTGGTCGTCAATTTCCTTCCCCTCTATTGGAACAGGTGAGAGAGAAAAAAGGGTAGGACCTATTTTGCAAATCGTTACAAAATTAAATTATCTGCACTAGAAATAAACGAGAAAAGAAAACAAAAAACTACACCACTGTGGTAAACTAACCACTGTTATTTTTGTTTTGATATTGAGAAGCTCGCGTTTAATAGTCTATAAGGTGTTTCTCGATATCGTTTCTAACTATATTCATTTTTGCGAGTGTAATTTCTGTTAGTAGATTTTCATAAAAGAGGTATGAATTAATAAATATTGATGTGCCAAATATTCGTAAGCAGTCAGTAAAAAGTATAATTCTTTGTTCATTCGGAACAATTTATACCCTTTAAAGCACTCTCCTGTCAAAAGACAATGGGTCGCACCGTGCTTTATTTCGTGTAAAGTCACCTCATCCACGAATGCGTTCCACGCACCAGTGCACAGAACTAGCGAGGTAATAGGACGGTTGCTAGACTTTTAGCACTAATCAACTTTCTAGTTTCTGTAATCTCGCAGGAAAAAGATGAACACTTATAAGTAGAATTAAACATTTTCAATTTTTATAGCATACTTTCTTCAGTAATCACGCAGAAAAGAAGATGAAAAGAAATTAATAGAAATGAACACTTCAAATTCTATTTCATACTTGCAGATATAACAATTGACAGAGGTTATTGCAACATAAGTTAGCTTTCACAGATTACATTTCCTACACTTCTAGAGTGATTTTCTTTGAATTCTTGACCAATACAACTTAAACAATATCTGAAGGAATCTTAGTTCCAGGTAAAGATTGGGTCTTTTCCTCCATGGTCAAGTGATTTTCTTCATCATGATGATACCCAGCTTCAAGCTGCCCATCCTTAAAACAAAAGATGGGCCAGTGCGAATGTTTCATGGTGAGATGTTTCATGTCCGCCGTTCACTAAACAGATTTACGGCCCATTTGATGCTTGCTTGCGTTTTGTTTGGTATTCTGATTGCCAAATTCTGAAAAAATTCAGAACTAGCCTTTTGCGTTTAGTGAACATTTGTCTTTCAGGCAATGCAAACGTGCCCGTAGCGGAGTCAGCCCAAGAGATGATCCAAGGAATCATTGCTGCCATTGATGAGTTGAAGCCCCACCATCTGCGGTGTATAAATCTGACCATATTCGATAAGGAGCAAGTAAAACAATTCCACACTGAGCTCAGATGCAGGGGCGAAATCCTTATCGCCGAGCTACGCGAGGGTACATTGATTGTTAAATTAGACATAGCTTGGACACATAGGGACGGAAGTGTAGACATTGTTTTGAACTTATGTGTTTTGAATTTATTTATATCATTAAAAAAGAGACAAGCTGAGTGCTCAGTATTTGGTACATTGTTTGTGCACGAGAATGTCGAACTCTGGCTTAGTCACTTGGAAAATGCTGTCGGCTGATTGTAACCAACTATTCCTTACACAATTAAAATATTAATCCTTGTTAAAAATATTTTGCAAAAAAATCTCATCGGCTATTTTTGCAATGGCATTCAAACTAAAGAAACGTATGTGTAAATCGTGCCCTTAACGCCCATATTATTTTTCTCTACTAACAATTTTGGTATATTTATATGACCTATTAAGCTAAAGTTAGTAACCGGTTATTGCATGTTATGCCATTAAGAGCCTGTTTACATTTTTCTAGTTTTGAGATACAATAGCTCAAACACATATAGCATAAATTTTTTTTTTTTTTGTGGTATGCTAACATACTTCATAGTATATTACCACTTCATGAGATAAGCATATCTACCCATGATAGATGGTGACTTCATTGCTATAAAAAAAAAAGACCCCCTGGCGACTTCGCGCCATTAACCACTTCATGGGACATTTGTATCCAAACATATACAAGTAATAAATATAATTCCTTGTTGCATCTTCAGATATAATATTAATAATTATAGTCATGGAAATAAGTCTTTTCAGGGTATGACACGACTTGATCAAGGCGTTTGGCGAATTCAGTTATGTTCCTTCACCGCTCTTATTAAACCCTGATATTTTTTAATTATTTTGTTTCATCTGATAATCCAATTGCATACCGATACACTGCTGTCTGTGACCCCCCATACAGAAGTCCTGGATCCGCACCTGCATATACTTTATTATTCTAAAATTGCTCTATACACACACCCAATAGCACTAATGGTTATACAGAAATCCTTTCAGTCAGCCATGTTTGTAAAAAACATTATTTTTCAAAACGAAGGGTCTTTCTCACCATTATCCCATGGGTTCTCAGGCAATATCTTACTTGGAGGTGAAGTCGCATTTTATCCTTCATGTATGATGTAGATTTGTAAGTAAGATCAGGGCATTTACCTCGTGAAGTGGTAATATACCATGAACTATCTTACTGTTCAAATTACTGACTACTTTTTCTCATTTGTAGTGAGATTAGGGCCTTCTTGCAATGGAAAGTTACAACAGAAAATATTTAAATATGAGTGAACATACTATAATATCTTTATGCATGGCAAACATTTCCTTAAAAATACTGTTTTTCTGTTAACTGTTACCACAGGTAAATATTTGAGCAAGGAGCAACCTACAGAAATAAGGACCTTCAAAAAATTGACAGTTTCAATACATGGGTACAAGGGCGATGTAGCTAAAGCACACAAAACGATTGACGACTATGTGAAAAAAGAAACCCAGTATAAGGCAAGTTTAAATAACCTACGTCTCAGTTCATTTATTTCCTAATAATTTGATTATACAGACAATAAATTTATAAAATAAATCTTATTAATCTTACAATATGAATTTTAATATTTGATTGTTGATTTTATTGTTCAGGAAACCCTTGATATCGATGAGCAGATATTGAGAAGACAAGACATATCTGAAATTTTAAAGGATAATCGAGGCTTAACATCGGGTGAGACGTTTTATTTATATTAGAATGTCTTTCTTTGTTAGAGAAAGAGCGACAAACAAAGCTATTGAGAAAATGAAAGTTTACAGGTATATTATCCTCGTTGAAACTCCCTGAAAGTGATATTTTTCTTTCTATGTAACCTGCTTATCTTTCCAAATTCAGACCGAAAAACACTTTCCCAATTCAGACATTAAAAAACCCTTAAATGATATTTCGATATTTCTTTTTTAAGTTATTTCGCGGGTCAACTGGTTGTGAATGGTCCTTTAGACATTAATGGGCTTGCCAGGGAGTAATAAATAGTGAACTTGTCAAATTGGTGATCATTTATTATTTTCATCTCAGGTACATTTTTTATGCGACATTATGATGTTACAAACAAATCCATGTCATACCCTTGTATTTTTTATTGTTTTGAAAATAAGATGTGAAAGGCCCCAAAATTACTCTTATGGGTCATGAAGAAGATGTTAAATCTGCTGTCCGTGACATTGAAAAGATCAATCGAGAGGCGACGAAGCAGGACAAAGCAGATGAACTTTACCAAACAACGCATTGGTAAGTGAAACGAGTTCTTTGTGAAACCCTCTAAAAAGTTATAGCACCAATACTTAAATTATTATTATTATTATTATTATTATTGTAGATTGGAAAAGTGTTGGTATCTGAATGCAGATTTAATCCATTATAATCGAAAAGAGACTCTGTTTTAGGTGTTGGGTAGACAGTGGCGATCGGTCTGTGCATCCGTTTGATGAATTGACAAACTACCGAATACAAGCATCCTTCAAAAATAAGAAAGATAACGTGTCTTACAAAGTGGACGGAAGCCGTTTCACACTAGATTTTAAGACTTTGATAGAGACAGACCTCACGACTGGCCGTACAACGCAGATTATCAGAGAAGAAAGAGGTCAGTTAAACAATTATCTTTAGACTCATTGTCCCAGGCCTCATGGCTTGCTCAAATGCACTGTTAGTGAACACAAATCGCTACCAATATCACAGTGAGACAGTTTTGTTTGTAAAATCTAAAAAAACAAATTTTTTGGTCTTTTTTGCAATTATTTATAATTAGTTATAAACTTTGATGTGCTTCGGTAATCCCTAATGAAACATCTCATCTGTACATCAGATGTTCAATTCAACATTAAAGATGAATGTATATTTAAAGATAAAGTAAGCTTATTTCAAAACGAAAAACCAGGATAATCTCAACTTAAATTCTTAAACTTACATTTAAAGCAATGTTTACAACAGATATTGACTATTTCAGACCCATCCCTGCCATCCCACTGGTTACCCCAACCACGCGAAAACGACGTTCCTGTAGATGTACATCAAGTTGATATAAAGGAGGATATGACAGAGTTTGATGAAATCGCTGCAAAATTCAATGCTGCATTTGATACGGAAGGGGTTTCAAGGAAACAAATAATTCAGATCCAGAGAATACAGAACCCCCGCCTGTACAGACAGTACAAAGAGCAGAGTGACAAATTGGATAAAGATAATAAATCTGGGTATGTACAGTATTTTAAATACCCAGCCGTGAAAAAAGTGCACCTTGTTTTTCATGTTTAATAATTTAAGTTTTTTCCATTTACACATTATGGTGACAATTTGGTTATAGTGTTAGCAGTTCTCAGTAGACTGTGTGACCGACAAGTCCCTAGTGTTGGATTTAAGGAATTGAAATTTTTAAAATTATTTAACATGAATGACAAAACAACACAGGTAAACCTCTACTGAGTACTCCATGGCTTAGATTTTAATATTCATCCAAAGAAGTTGCAGTAGGCTGGACTCAAATTAATGGGGGAAAGGATAGAGACATAAAAACCAAACTAGTTTTAATAGCCAAAAATAGACTTAAAAGCCAATATGAATACTCTTTGCTATAAGACATGCACTGCAATGCAAATTACACTGCATTTATGTAACATGTGTATGTATGATGTATGATTGTGGTTGTAGAGAAGTGTGTTCGTGACTTATCGTTTGTGTCCGTGTGTCTTCGTTTCTATATAAAACACGCCCCTCTTTGTTTCGCGGCACATTCGTTTCTTGTTTCTGCCATGTTCACACACAGGTATGATAGACTTGATTGGTTTACTTTTCATTTTCTTTGTGTTTAGATTTTGTATTCTCTAAGTTTAGTTTGATCATTTCAGTGCTTATCATTTATTTTCATCCTTACTTAGTTTAGAAATTTAGTAAGTATTTTTAGTTCATTAATGTTATTCATTTTCTTTGTATTTAGATTTTGTATTTCTCTAAGTTTAGTTTGATCATTTAAGTGCTTATCATTTATTTTCATCCTTATTTAGTTTAGAAATTTAGTAAGTATTTTTAGTTCATTAATGTTATTCATTTAAATTTTTCTAAGTTTGTTCAGTTCTGCATTAAGTTCATTTTATTTATTTGTAAATTATTAAAAGACATTCGTTTCTTGTTTCTGCCATGTTCACACACAGAGTACACTCGGGTTCGTAAATAAAGTATATTGAGAGCTGTTACATTTTTATTTTCATTTTCAATCATTAGTTACTATTTTCACTACTCTTTCCCTGCAGCAATAATGAGATGTCGCTATTCCATGGTACGTCAGAAGATAAGTGTGAGCCCATCTCCCACCACGGGTTCAACAGGAGCTTCAGTGGAGATAACGTTGGTAAAAAGCAAACATTATACTTGTTTTGGAGAATTGTAGATGCAGTGGCGGATTTAGAGGGGCCGGGATGGGGTCCTGATCGTCTCCCCTTCGTTTTCTGAAAAAAAAAATCACACCAATATTCCTCTCTTGAATAAAAATTTTGACAAGCTGAATCATAGTTCTAAACCGTACCAAATGGCACCTTTTACCCTCCAAAGCACCAAAATTGTTCGTGGCACTTGAGCAAGCCCCGAACCCACGCTTAGGTGGCGCTGGTCGGCTTTGCTTCCGAGACCTGTCATTCATGAAAACGGACTCTCTTCAAATATTCCTGGATCCGCCCCTAATATGCGTAAGTTCACCTGGTTTGAATTGAAGCGTTTTATTTAACCCTTAAAGGCCCAGTGGGTCACCCGTGACCCACAAGTTTCAGACGTCCCCACCCACACCACACAAAATGAATCCACTTCATTTTGCCATTTCCTATTCCCCTATGTCCTAGTTTATCCTTGTTGACCAATTAGAAACTAGGTCATTATCCTTCACTTCACTCAAATATGTCTTCCTCCATAAGAAGGCGCTAATGCTATTTCTAGTGGGTTTGTATGTGTCTGTATTGTCATATCAAGGTAAATAATAAATTCAATATTCTGGCTTTTCATTCTAAATACAATAGCCTTAAACCACACAGAAGTGTTTTATAAAGTTGTTAGCTACACTTCCATGTTTGAATTTATTTTTTAATGTTGTTATTGTAATAAAAAGAGGTTTTTGATTTTTTGAAACTTGGTCATTTGTTTACCTCTAAAGCCCAGTGGGTCACCGGTGGAACATAGCCAAAAACTAGGTCAATGTTGCCCAAAATATTTTTTTTCAACATTTATTGATAAATGTGCTTATTACAACCCTATTACCTAGCTATTAACATTTTCATGCAAGAAAAACATGTCTTGGGCCTTTAAGGGTTAAAAGACGTAATTGATACATTATTTCCCACCAACACAGTGCGAGAACGAAAATGGCGTCAGACAGTATCGGCTGTTACCTTAACCGTTACCTTAGAGACCATTCCCAGAGACTATCGTACTAACTTTGGATCGAACTATCTCAAAGGGGGTTCTCGCTTAATTGCAATTAACTTGAGCGGCTTAGATATCTGCCACGCCTACTGAAGCTGATAGGGGGTAATTTTCAATCATTAAGCAGCTTTAGTAGACGTCTCAGACATCTGAGCCACTTAAGCTGAAAATAATTTAGCGAGAATTCCCGTAAAGATGGACCGATCCTGTTACATCGATCTAAGTCCCTGGGGAGTCTCAATAAATTGCTACCAACTAACCGGCTGAAATGGCTGTCACACCTACCTAATCAGCTAGGGGGTGAAGATAATTACCCCTAACAGCTTTACTAGGCGTGACAGACATTTAAGCCGGTTAAGTTGATAGCAATTAAATGAGACTCCCCATGGAGATAGATCGATCCAAATATCTGTGGGAATGGTCTCTTCTCCTAATAAACGGGTGGGTTTATTTTGTTGACAGGTGCTATTTACGGCAAAGGGGTTTATTTCGCCAAGAACTCCACCTATTCGGCCGACCCCAAGTACTGCACACCAAATTCGGCAGGGGAGCAGTTCATGTTCGTTGCAAAGGTACTGGTCGGGATCTACATTAAAGGACGCCCAGATATGAAGACTCCACCCGCTATAGACCCTAGCAAACCACTCGTGACCTACAACTCTACAGTGGACGATGAGCAGTCTCCGACCATTTTTGTGATATTTCACGATGCACAGGCTTACCCGGAGTATCTGATTAAGTTTAAAGATTGAATTTTATCTGGAAAAGATTAAATTTGATTTGAGTGAGAAAATAAAAGGGATGTATATATTCTATAAATGGATGAACCTTATGGCAAAGAGCGTGCTTGCAATCATTCCAATTTTCACTTTTTAAGAGATGAAAGTTATTGCAATGTCAATTATACACTAGGCAATACAAATGTTGTGTCCAATGTTCATTGAGATATATCACGAAATGTTTAAAAACGGGCATGATCGAAGTTTTCTCTAGAAGTTCACTTGATTTGTTGTTTTTTTAGATGTGTAAAATAGATGTTGTTGAAGTTATCAACGCGAACATCTTTCTTCTTTTTTATAAGATCAGATTTATCAATCATCGAGTTTTTGAAAATGCATTATCAAGCTACGAACTGATATTTACCCGATTATTATTGGGTTTACATTCCAGAGACTCAAACCCTGAAGCAAGTCTACATATACGTGCCTTTTATTATTTAAATAAAAACTTAGAGCACTGGCATACTTTCTGTGTCTCATTTTGTTCACGCGTTTCAGCGGATACCCCACTCTACCGCATTATGTCAGTACAAATGTATCTGATACTGGAAACAGCAGTAGTATACGGATAGCAGAGAGTTTCCATGAGTTTCCTGGAACAAAGTGTGTCTTCGTTCTAATCAAGGTCCAATCCAAGTAATATGTATGATTTTATCGTCAATCCATTGCAGTTACATAATAGATGACACCGTTTAAATGATCATTGCGAACTAGTCGAAGCTTTTGTTATCTTAAGTAAAGGATTGCCACACATGATGTAAATATTTGTTCTCAGACATCGCGAGAGTCATTAAGTACAGTAGCTTGCACATGCGCACGCGTAAAGGTATTACAATGCCAGGCAAATGTTTTGTCTAATATAAATTGTTTTAGACACGGTTTGTATCATATGTATAGGAAGGGGTATTTACATCTTGGGATTGGCTATTGTACCCGTGCCAATTGTTAGGTGAAGTGGACCTGGCAGATATAGAAAAATGCCTTATAAAGAATATCTGTCACAAACACGTACGTAGTATCACAATTTCTTTCTTAATTAGAGCAGCGTCTCTTCTCTCAACCCACACCCATCCCTCGCCATCCACCCTGAACTCCTACAGTGCGGAATTTTCATTTGTGGACTTTGACCCTTGATTAATCACCACTTCATGTAATTTGGTTTTCGGTGGGGCAAAATTTCATGTGTCATCATTTTCAAAATGTCTCGCTTGTGCAAATGTGCCTTGTCTTTGGTAGTTTTGTTATATGTAATAATACAGGTAAAATGTAACGCGAGGAAATCGTATACTGCCGCTGTATATGAGCATGCGGTATTCACGCTACCACTCGCTGAGATCGAGAATAAGACGGTAGCTCTCTCCGTTATGAAACAGAATCTTCAAGTTTATGAAACAGCAACGGCAGAGGCAAAGAAAAAGGTAAGTAGTAGGTAGGGACGTTAAGTCCCAGGATTTTTAGATTTTCAGAACTGTTGGCCGGCAATTTTATTAAAATGACGCAAACGAACCAAATTTAGATTTAAATATGTCAATGAAGTAACAAACGGTACCTTGAGTACATTTAGACCTGACCTAATGAAGTTCGAATTCATGATAGAATATTGTGATTAAATCATGCTGAAGACTAGAGGATTCATAAAATCGTTGAGAGCAGGTATTTAATAAAAAAGGTTACACCTTCAACCCTCGCTTCATTAGTTTTATCAAGACGATTTACGTTGTTTCATACTTAAATATTGTCTTAAAGAATATGTTGGTCTATTCGTTTATTTGAAGTATTCATGTATTGGTATTTGGTGAATTTTTTTTTTTTTTTTTTTTTGCCTCATCACGTCCATGATATGCGTGTTGTTGTTTTTTCACACCCTCTGCATTCCTTTCTTTATATTACAGCAACAATTAAATCGACGGCTCACGATTTGTCAACAAAGAATATATGATTTACCTTTGTAATGAATTTGTGCTAAATAAATTTTTCATCATCGAAGTTCAGCTGCCTTTCCAGTTTTCTCACGTGATACTGAATTTAATTCGATTATGTCTTATGATTATCAATTCATAATGACCCATTTATTAACACTGAGTTAGATGAAGCTGGGAGTGTTTGATATTTCTATCAACAAACATAGCGCGCACCGCTAAGAGTGCACGCATTCGGCCAATCTCGGTCGAACCCTAATTTTATTTACTGCAACAGCCGAGGTTTACCGAGTCGCACTGAGCCTAGTACACAAGAACCAAGATTAGTACGTTTCTTGAATCAGAGGGTAACTCTGTCACTATACAGCTGTCAATAATGCTGAGTAGGTTATTTCCATTATGCACTTATGTTTATTTGAAAGGATGGTTTTGAATAGGAACAAGGGATTTTGTGGTACGCTACACAATGAATAAAAGGTCAGTTTGCCATTGCATCATAGAGGCTTGATTGAACAAAAAAGCACCGACTAATCAAATATATCAGAAGGGGAACGTTTTAACTTTCAGCTATCCCAGTTGCCCCCCCCCCGCCCCCCCCTGCCCCCCCCCGAAAAAAAAAAAAAAAAAACTATATAGTTAACTGAAGCGCATGGTTACAAGAACAGTGCTTATTTTTTATTATATATATTTTTTCCAAATGTTTATTTATTTTATTTTCTTCTTATTTTTTTCTTGTTGAAAGAGTCAATGTATACCTCTAACCTTGTGGCTATAATTTTATCGTGGTGTTACAGATAAATAAATAAATAAATAAATAAATATGAATAGCTTTAAGGTGGTGTAGCACAGAAAGTATCCGATTTCTCCGAAGGACAGATGTCCCCCGTTATTATTATTATTATTATTGTTGTTGTTGTTGTCATCTGTAAACGTATGTTCAGTCGCCTTTACAATGCAAAATACAAGTAAAAACTGAAAAAATTATAAAAATATTTTGATTTATGCAAAATTAACAATTAGTAATTTCATTAAATACCAACTTCGGGATAATTAAGCTGACACTGATTATTCATTATAAGTGTTAAAATCATAGTTTAATTTAATTCTAAAACAATGCCTTTGTCTAACAGGGTGCTGAAATCATAGTGTTCCCAGAGGATGGGTTATACGGCTTCGAATTCACTCGTGAAGTATTCCATTACTTCACCGAGGACATCCCCAACCCTGAGACCCAACCAGGGTGGAACCCTTGTAAAGACCAACATCCCGGAGATCCAACAAACACCCCAGTGCAATACTGGCTCAGCTGTATGGCACTGAACAATAGTATATACCTTGTTGCCAATGTCGGCGACGTGAAGTACTGTAACGTAAAGTCGGACAAATTGTGCCCAGCTGACGGGCGCTATCAATACAACACCAACGTAGTCTACGACCCAGAAGGCAGATTAGTCGCAAGATATCACAAGCAAAACTTGTTCATGGGTGAAAAGCTAAAGTATAACCAGCCTCATCAATGTGAGTACACCACGTTTACCACGCCCTTCGGGAAATTCGGTACCTTCACCTGCTTCGATGTCCTCTTCCGCGAGCCGCCGATCTCCCTGGTAGAGAACTATGGCGTGGATAATGTGGTTTTCCCTACTGCTTGGATGGACGTTCTTCCATTATTTGCTTCTGTTGAATTTCACCAGGCATGGGCAATGGGTATGGGAGTGAACTTTCTCTCAGCCAACACTCACAGAGCCAGTCTTCGTATGCATGGGAGTGGGATATTCACTCCGCAGGGAGCTGTTGTCTATACACATGATACAACCACCGAACAAGGAAGACTTTTGGTGGCCAAGGTGCCAATACTGAAAAGAACGCCCATAAAAAGTACATACAGGCCATATAAAAACATGCCGCTGCCAACTGATCACGAGGCCCAAACTGCAATCAAGTTTCAAGCTGAGGTCTTCTCGGACTTATTTGATTTTGTCACCCTGCCAAAGCCAAGCGGCAGTTTAACCATTTGCCAGAAGGCCGTCTGCTGCCAATTGAATTACACTTTCGAAGATTCGCACTCTGGCGGCCTGTATGCTCTTGGCGCCTTTGACGGCCTGCACACCCGCGAAGGACAATATTACCTACAGATATGTACGCTACTGTCCTGTGCTAATTCTTCCACCGATTCCTGTGGCCAACCTACCAACATTGCTAAATCACGTTTTAAGAATTTGTCACTAAGTGGCATTTTCAACACAAAATATATTTTCCCGGAATTCTTGACAACAGATGGAACAGGTCATGACCTTGCCAATGGACAGTGGCTTTATGATGATGGCATGATTAAAGTCAACAATACTACTGTAAAACCTCTTCTGTCCGCAACGCTCTTTGGGAGATGGTATCAAAGAGACAATGACTTTTACCTTACTGGTGCCTCAGCAAGGAAATCGCCAATGGTGTTGGCTCTTAACCTTGTCTTATATAACGTGTTGTTTAACTTGCTTTACTGAACCCTATTTTCGTTTTCTTGTCAGGAATGATGAGCACATTAAACAAATTTGTAAGTTAAAATACTCGGTACTGTTTGTGTAATTGCAAGAGAGCAAAAGTTTAGTAGTTTGGGTTTTGCCATATACTGGTATCTTATAATATTTTTAAAATATTCAACATATACTTTAGTATAGATGTAGAGCAGTGTATGCATCCAATATCACATTTGCCACTCCAGACATTTTACAATGACTTTCGTGTGCTGTCTGTTTTATAACTTATAGTGCTGGCAATCATGACAGTAATTAACATGATTTAGAAAAATGTTTTTATAAAATCGGTTATAAATACGCCGATCCGGATAACTAATACTCTTATTAGATTGAACACTCCTTGGTCGTGTTGGAGTATACCCTAGGTCGTGTGATAACTGATAATAAAGTATCCATATGCATCTGGTTATTTTCTCAGTCACTCCTTGTAAATGGGCGATGTCTTGTTTCTCACTATGCTTGATCTCTTTTGTAGCCGGTTTTTGTAATTCCTGAAAGTATACCCAATAACACATTGTCAAAATTATGTGTTTTTTGTGTAATGCTATATCGTATGTAAATTATGTATAAAAAAGGGGGGAAAACGTTTATAATGAGAGATAGAAACCTTATAAATCAAGATATAATCTTTGGTGCCCTAATCTCAAGTGACACGACTTCAATCCGTGTAATGCATATCAGGGCAGGTCCCATAGCGCTCGTCATTCCATCGTCCATCATGAAGTTTTTGGTTGTTGTTCCTCTTCTTCTGGCCTTCGGGGACCTTGCCTATGGTATAGTATGTATGCCCGAGATGTGCAAAAATGTGGAGCCTCTGGACGCCACACAGTGTAAGGGTGGGGTGATCACAAGAGGTGGTTACTGCGGTTGTAATGATGCCTGTGCTAAGGTAAGTGTTTCGAGCAGTGAGCGCCCTTTGTCCACACCATGTTGGTTGAGTATTCATCAACCGCGCTCCAGCTAACAGGCATATATTGTGATAGAAAACCGCTAAATACAAACATATTACCCGAAAAACATGTACTACCTAAAACTTATAAATATAAATTATGATGGTAAAAAAGCAAGCAATGAAAACTTTGGATTTGCATTTCAAAATCGACATAATAATCATGGACGTTAAATTTGTTATTCACGCACAAAACATTTTGAGTTGTACGTTGTTGTGTCAGGTTGAAGGTGAGACTTGTCAGGCGCCAAACGGTTTCCTTGGTCCGAGTATGAACTTGGGCCGCTGTGACAACGGACTGGAGTGCGTTCAACAGGCAAATGCCATGCGCGGTGTTGGAAAGTGCACCATGTTACTTTTGAGCAAGCGCGAGGGAGGTAAAGAAAAATATATGTTTTACATTCTTGTTATATTTTGCTTTTATTTTAACACATTATCTGGTGAAACCACGCAAACTGTTTTAAGACATGAAAAATGTAATAAAGTGGGGAAAGTACCGATGTCGTTTGTGTACATTATTGCTAAATTTCGTATGTGCGAAATAAGTTTGAGCAAATGGTATAGCAAATTGCTTTTCTTCATTTTAAAAATACTTAAACATTCAAAATTTCCAAAATCATTTTTCACTTGAACATGAGACTGCGTGACAAAATTATATTTAACATTAACCTTTGGATTAAATGCCAAATAAATGTTGGTTAAAGATGTAACTACTCTTTTTTCTATCGAATTTCAAAAGAGCTGACAAAATGCCAGCAAGAGTACAGAATTCGTCAGATATCCATGGTGATATGGCAAGGAATGAGAATTCCAAAATGTGACAAGGACGGACTTTACGAGACAGAGCAGTGCAATAATCTCAGTAAGTTTACATTTCTATACTAAGTACATTTACTTGGTATAAGAAAGAAAGGTTCAGATCCCATATTAACCATAATTTTACCACACCATTAGCTGTGTCAAAATACATGTATATGTTACGCAATATTCATAAAAATTTCATAGAGTAAATAAGATTGTTTTCTAAATATTTTCAAATAGTAATACTAATTAAAGTTAATACAGGTGTAGCGGTCAGACATGTGGCAAAGTCTAAAATTCCTTTACCGTTTTGTTTCAGACGAATGCTACTGCGTGGACAAAGTCAACGGTGTGGAGATCGAGGGAACAAAAGCCCTTGGTGCCGCAAAATGTTGAGCAAAACTTCCACCAGCAATCGTTTGACTTACTGTAAAATCTAAGAAACAGGAATATTGATAAATAATTACGATAAACCCATGAACCTTTGCGTCTTTGCTCTAAAGAAATTCACCAATGTATCACAGCAAACACCCACACACATATACACTTGAAACCGACCCAATGCATTATACTGATACAATGGCGGATACAGGAAGCACAACAGCCCACGTGACCTCCGCCTTTAATGTCCACGAAAATCTTTTCGTAGAACTTTTCAGAGAACCATCTCCATCTAATTTATTGTAACATGTATTTGAGTGCAAAAATCTCATTTGTATTGTCTTTATGACTACAATTAAAATATGCTTTGATAACACACAGAAAATACGTAATTTATAACACAATGATTTCTTATATCCCTTATATAACGCTGAAATATCCGTACTACGTATGACAGACATTGGCAGAGATAAGACCCTCGAATATGAAATAAAACATATATAAGTATACTGCATTTAGTTTAAAGTCATCCTATTACAGTCAACTTTACCGTATGTTTTATAAACACTTGCTTCAGTTACTATGTAAGAGATCATAGTATGACAATTACCATTCAGTTCTTCAAAAACGTGCACGTGCAAAAGCGACCTGCACTCTATGGCTGGCAAGACAGGGCCGAAAGGTTTTATAGGTTATTTTTCGTCTTCGTGAGGAGGATGTATTTTGAACACCATGTAAGCACCCCAGTATAACAAGTTGAAGATTAGGAACAAGATAGGGAAGAGACCCTTAGAAACTTTATCCACGTGTTGTGCCGTCAGCTTCCTCTTTGCTGCACAGCAAACTGTTTGTTTTTGCTTGTCCAAAGAAGACATGCTGTTCAGTGCGTAATTCACTTCGTGGGTTTCTTTGTGCTAAATAGAATGAAATGGATGATATCTTTAATCAATAATTAGAATTATAAACAAAATAATAAAACATCTTACTTCTTTTAGATATACATTACGAAAATTTTGAAGTAATTATCAAATTGGAAAATTTGTGTTACAAAAGCACATTTTAAAAATATACCGACATCGACATGCAACAACATATAAAGAAATTAAATAAAAAGTCAAGCATACGGTGGAATGGGTTACCTTAGATGAATTTTCTTTTTTCCGCTCTTGTGGTTGCAAGATCTTTTTCTGCAAAAGCACGCTGACGAGGGCATATTCCAACATAGATCCCATTGAGAAACAAAGGCAGGCACAAAGCCACGTGTCCATGGCTTTCACGTACGAGACTCTGGGCAAGCGAGACTGCAGAGACACTATCTGGGTGACGATCGTCAAAACCGTGATGACGCAGATGGCTACCCGGGCAGGGGTAGAGTTTGGGTCGATCCAAAAGCTGAGGAAGGACAACATGACGACGACAATGCTAGGAACGTAGATGTTGAGAAGAAAAAAACGTATGTCGCGCTGAATCTCCACTGTGGCATACAAGCAGGCGTAAGTACCTTAAGAGACAAAAGGAACATGGCAAATTAGGTCTTCCGTACTCATGCCTATATAGTTATAATGTTACCCTTTTACACACTTGCGTTTCTTGCAGAAAGTAGAAAGTGGTATTGTGTATATTTAAGCAATGTTGCCAAGCCCCATACTCTAAGATCTTCATTTTTTAATCAAAAACCAAAGAAAAAAATTAAAATTCGAGGATGAATAAAAACGGATTAAATCGACAGGAGTATGTTATTAACACATTCGACCCAAGAACTATATAAAACGTTTACTGGAGAGTGAGAGAGAGAAAACACGTACCTATTGGGTACACAGCTTTGCATTCCTTTGCATTGACCCCAGTTAGTTCAAACTCCGGTAGGTATGTATCTTGAGTACTGACAAGTATTGGATTGTTTGCCCAGGTGAATATCACGTGATCAACTGGATAGGCGACTTGAAGAAAAAAGACATACATTGTGCTCAAATGTATTAAAGACAAACAAGGAAAGGTATGCTGAAATATTGCTAAACATACTCCACTGGATAGAATTTGAATGGTACACCATAATTATATCAAAAGAAAGATATTCACATACAGCACTTCTTTCAGTTTATGATCTCACTGAAAGTTAGCAAGCAATATGCATCTACTTAAAATATAATAATCCAATGAAGTATTCAGAAGGGGACTCTATTTCAGATTCCTGTCACCCCATATTTGATTCCTAAGACATCTTCCAGGCACCCGCCACTAGGGGTTTTCTCAATCTACCCTGGCCGTTACAAAATTGGATGAAAGACCTTCGTCCAGTTCTGTAACAGCGAGATCCCTGGTAAAGGGTACCGATTAGTACGATAACGTTTAAAAGGTAACCAAAGAAGAAACGATCGACATAATTTCGGGAGATGGTGAAATAAAGATTTTCCTTAGCTTGATCTATAATCGCTTAATGTTTTCCGGTGCCACCGAATGTTTTGCACTATAGTATACTTACAATTTTCCATTTGTATTTTACATGTTTGGTTGTCCATGGGAAACACAGAGAAATCATAGTGACATGCCAACACCAGAGCAAGCCTGCAAGGAAGCAAAGACAATCAACATCGACAATTACAACAATAAAGATGCTTTTCTCATTTTAGATAATATAACAATATTATAATATTAGATAATATTACTGGTGAAAGATTTGCAAATTACAATGTACATTGTCGTTCTATTGATTTGAAGAACGAATAACATAGGACGACATGTAAAGAAGCGTAGTTACATAAGAAATCGATTTTTCACACAGAACAACCAATTGCTTAATCTTTCTCTCTGTCTCTATGCATCCGCCAGAGGGTGCGCCTTATTTGTAAAAATCACCTTTGCGAGTAAAGCACGTTTCCCCTCGAGCTAATCCTGACAGCAACGTTCGGTTTGGTAATCGATTGTTGTTTTCCCTCCTTCTCATTACGAAAGTAGAGGAAAGAATGCCAGATCATACTGTCATCGTCTAAAATGATAGTGTCAGAATTGTCGGAGGAGGAACTATTAAAGGCCAGCCTAGGATCATGCCACATTTGGTGAAGAACTAGATCCACTGAGAAGTCCTGAAAAGTGAATAATGTATAAACAAATTAATTTCGATTCGGGGAAATTGTCACTGTTTGAAAGTTAACATTACGTACGTGATTCTTAATTTCTTTGATTTTTTATTTTAGAATTATATAATGTAAAAACCTTGTGTAATAGTATAAATATTGGCAAATTTAAATATTCATTTAAAGGGCCATCCCATGGGAATTTCCCCCAAATTAATTTCAAGAGATTCTCTCCACGCCTTCGAAAATCCAGTAATATGCGTGTCTTGAAAATCTTCTAATATTTTCCAATTCAGACTCTAGAGACAATAAAAGTTTAGATAAAAGTTTATTTGACACATTGTACCTTGTGTCATTATCTTCTCAGCCTCTTTGGCTAGCCATTGTCAGCTTGCAACGTCTGTATTATACGTGGCACACTGCCGCGATACAAATCACCCTGCCATTTTCTCGTGTGAAGACAAGGCAATGCGCGTGACGGCAGATGTCGTATTATGACTGGCCGGTAATTTAAACTAAAGTGTTAAATTAAAAATTAAATAAAAAATCGAATCCAAGTGAAAAGGTCGGGTCAGGCAATAATTCGTGAGTAGGAGAAAATTTTTCCCCAGGAAAATTCATTTTCGCGGGAAAATCTCATGGAGAGTCCCTTTAAGTGAGGGGAATTTACCCACCATATTTGCATCATTGACGTCACTGATCGTGTTGATATAAAGTGCGATGGATATGTTCACAGGTTTATCTGTTAGATTGGAAAATTTAAAATTTTTATTGTGAAATATCAACATCAATTAACTTTGACGCAAATAGAAGCAACTAAAGCAACATATATATATATGTACATATTTAAGAAAGGTATGGTAAATGTCAATATTTAAATTATTTCGTACAATACTTTTATAATTTGTTTAAAGTTAAGATGAATCTCCAGAGCATTTAAAATTTATAAAAATATATCTAATGATTGAAAGTGGAAAATGAATATACAATTTTGACAAGGATACCTGAATGTACATTTGGTCGAATTTTTTTGTTGTACGATTTTTTATCAAGTTCTTCCAGAAAACGCTCAGCAGCAGAGCTGGAAATGTTTTTAAACAGGCATCAGATCACTATATAATATTTTACATAACAATTTATTGATTAATATTCATTCATCACATTTTTATAGTAACCTCGAAAATTATAGTTACAATGGGCTGCCAGTGACTTATTAAAGTAAAGTATAGGACTTTTAATACACCTCTTCCACTACACTTCACGCCTTTTGATGAAGAGGTAAAGTCAAAGTGTAATACCTTCCATGTAGTCCTCAGAGAAATCAAACATATCGTAAGAGAAATAGAGAGGAGACTTACTCGTGAACAATTTCGTTGTCTTGGCAAAAGCTCTCTTGCTGCAGAGCAAAAAACACCAAGGACAGTAAGCTCGTTGCATACATGATTACTCCAGTCTTAACTGAATTGGCCTGAAATGTAACCAGGTTATAAAGTGACACACAGGCACTGCCTGGTGTGGCATAAAAAGGTACACTGAACAAGCACACACACATTCACACACACACACACACACACACACACACACACACACAAACTAAAAATACAACAACAAAAATATGCCTTTTATAAAACACAGTTGGGAAGCATGTATGCTCCTGTCCACCAATTGTAGCGGTTTCAACTATAACATGTCAGACGACAAGCACCACTTGAGCGATAATTCAATGCTATATTACAAATACAAGGTGGTATGTATTCATAATTACACTGCGCAGATAGACTTTATGGACCAAGAGCAGCTGTTTTCAATTTTCAAAACAGAAAGAAAAAAGTTTTTAAAATAAACTTAAATTAATTTTTTTTTTTGGGGGGGGGGCTTGCATGTTTCAGGTGGGGAGTCCACTTGAATAAACGCCTTTAAACTTAACAACTCTGCCGTCATAAGTTTATCAATAAAATCACCAGTTTAAGGCGACAATGGTTTAGGGCAACTAGTACTGCAAGTACGTTTTTTCGGGGTAATAAAAACAATTTGACGATGAACGTGTCCCTTCCTCTCCCTCTTAATTAATCTTAGATTGTTTTTATCGGGAGACTGCTAGATCTCATAGTGGAGCAAAATGAGTCGTATAGCGTATTGATTGAAAGGCAATGGTTCTAATAGAGTGATTGAGAATTATATCGGTAGGAACGTGTCTTGCTGTAGGCCTACCATGCCTATAATCGAGGACAGCATGAAAAATAATGTGAAAGAAAATGAGTATAGAACGCATTACCGCTGTGAAATTTTTAAAGCAATAAGCCCCCACAGTATAAGGCTATTGCCGACTGGATTCTGAAATTGTATAAACAATTCGAGTCTTCTAGAATTTTTCACCATTGGGAGATTAATATTTTTGCTTGTAACACCTTACATAATGCATTGGCTGGTGGTCTGCGCTAACCAAAATTCCTTTGTTTAAATATAAACTGGCTGTATGAAAAGAAACGTTATTGTGCTCTTGCGACCCCCTCCGACCCCCAGCGCCCCCACCCCACCCCTCGCCCCGTTTCACATCTTCTTAGTAACAAATGGCCTTTTTAATTTTGATGTCTTCCTAATTGAAAGCAAAACGTATGAAGTTGTTTTGGTTATCGGTTTTAAAATATTTCCCAAAGTTACCGTAAGTAGTCCCTACAACGTATCAAAACTAAAAAAAAATGTATCACGAAATATAAGTGTCTCTGGACACCTGTTAAGGTTGTGACACAGCCAGTGTGACAGGAATGGTCTTCGGGCAGGAACCGCAGTCTGTTCCCCATTACTTTGCACAGGTGACATTCGTCCCATATGCTAATCCGTACACTCCGACGAAGCTTAACCTGTACTTACATGCATCATATCATCGTACTTCATTCCTAAGACTACCATTCCTGTTACACCAGGTGAAGAATTAGATAATGACAATAAATGCTTACTTTTACTTGCAGCAGTCAGCATCTAGTTGCTTCAGATACCCTACCTCTTTTGCAGAAATCAAATATGGGTCGCAGTGAGTTATTTCCAGCTAAACTGTATGGCCTGTTATTTACTTTTCTCCAAACAGAATGTGCTATTACCTCGAGGAAATAAAGCCTATTTCAATCTTGAACCAATCGTCCAAACATACAGCGTCTTTGGAGAACTTGAATGTGAGGTATTGAATAATCGATGTAATACGAAGAAATTAATTCACGCGGCGTAAAGAAAAACATATACCTGTATGTACTGTTTCCCCAACTGATAAACAGTGATAAAAGAAACTGACCAGCTGCAATATTTATTTACTTTGCAACATGTTAACCCTTATCCTGGAATATATCATAATGTCACCTTATTCGAGTTTCATCATTCATTCAATCCATATTAAGTCCATTAGAAAAGCTAAGACTTTGTGGCTTCTTTCCCTTAAGGCTATACACAGCAAATCCCGCGTCTTGGCACCGCCTCTCTTCATTATAATATACTGCATACAAGTTAATTCTTTCTAAGTATAGAGAAACATACAATTGACAAATCCAACCAGAGAATCGACTCCCTCAATAATAATAAATATCTTTTTTCATTTAAGCTTTTACAGTTACTTCTTTGGGATACTTCATAATATCTGCCGGTTTCGCCATATTGGACTGTTTGGGGCTGATGACTTAAATTGTAGAATATGTTTTAATAAATTAAGACAACTTTAGAAAATAATTTGCTTGACACTTTTATCAAAGACGAAATGCTGACACATTTATCAGATTGGACGCATAGAATGACACACTTATAAAGAAACATTGCAGAGCTGGACAATGTGCTATCCGCAGAGCGCGGGACGTACAAGACGGGGTGCAGCAGCATGGTTTTCATTCTATGGATTGGCCTAAACATTCTCCAGGTGTCAGTGTGATAGAATATGCTTGAGAAACGATTGATAAAACAGTAACAACCTCTATTGCAAAACCTTAGCTCCAATAGACGAAGAGAACGGGCTCCAAACGCAAGGATTACAAAATCTTGAGACAGGTTTAAGGAAGCGATGTGAATCTCTGGTCACAAGTCAGAAAGGGTGCAACCGTTATTGATCTCCTCAGTATTGTTTTACTATTTATTGCATGAATACACTTTAAATTGGGATCATTCAGAGATGTATAAACTTTATTTTTTATAATAAGCTGTTTTAAATAGGATTTGGTTTTTGCTGTATGAGCATACTTTTTAGCCACTTTTTGCTCAAATTGTTAAGTCATCCTCATCATTAAAATCTTTGTGTAATGCATTCCCTTATAGAAATGTCCAATTTTAGTAAATATATGTGAAATGTCAGGTACTGTATATGCGCCCTTTTCAAATGTTCTAATCCTGTATATATGGATGTATGACACCTTTCTGTCACGAGACAATGGCAGTTAGAGAATTTATTGATAATCAGATAGATAAGCAGTATTTTGAATTTCATTTCAACTATAAATCATAAGATACTTACATTTTCGTTTGCACCGCCAAGAGACAGAGAGGGCGCCACCATATAAATGTGCTCCGAGCGTAATCTTGAAGATACGCTTTAGCGTCAAGGCAGTTAATACATGCATCTATTAAGCATAGTAATCTATGTCATATTATACTAACAAAAACTAAACTTACTTTCTATAAGTACAAAAAAAAACAAGTATAATATGATATCACAAAGAAATAGATAAGTAATTTGTATTCGACCTTTTATCACTTATATAAGGCGAAAGCACATTATTTACAAAGCATAAAAACTTGAACACACATTTGAGAGATAAACCCTCGAATATATATATATATATATATATATATATATATATATATATATATATATATATTGTGTATCTATAATGTGCTAGTCTAAATCACCTCGTTAACAAATGACCACACTGTCCCTGAGTATGGACTGAGTTTACACTGCATATATAGACCTAGAAGGCCTAATATCCAACATGACAATAATGTTTGTATTTTACTTCACGCTGCACCTTAAAACTTTCTCGTTCCGACAGTTTTTTCTTAATGTTCTAAACGTGTGTCCATTATTTCGCTTAAAATTTAGTCGAATACATTCTAATTCACAGAATGTTTTATTAAATATTTCTACAGTTACTTTGTTAGAGATCACAGCACGATAATCACCATCACCTAAAAATGTATAAACACGAAGAGACCCGCACTATATCACTGCTGGAGAGGCAGGGCTGAACGTTCTTTAAAGATTTTCATCGTGTTCGTGCTGAGGATGTATCTTGAAGACCATGTAAATACCCCAGTATAATAAGTTGAAGAACAGAAAGAGGAAAGGAAAGAAAATCTTAGAAACTTTATCCACGCGGTGTGCCGTCAGCTGCCTCTTTACCACACACCACAGTGTTTGTTTCCGTTTGTCCAGAGATTTGTTGTTCAGTGCGCTTTCTTCTTCTTTGGTTAGTAGACAAAACGTTTCTTCGTGCTAAATGGAAGGAAATGACATGGATAACATTCAAAATCGTTAGTATTTAAATAAAGTAACAAAAACTCTTAAACTGAAAACTCGTTTTCTTTTACATTTATGTTTATAAATGTTTTGAGATATATTTTTCAAATGGACTAATGGCGTTCTTATTTGGATTTTTATTTATGTTACAAAATCTAAAGACATTTTTCGAAAGTCTACATGCAAAAGGCTGCAAATTAAAAAATATGAAACACACGATTTAATGGGTTACACGTGTACCTTAGTCTGATTTTCTTTTTTACGGTCCTTAGCTTTCAAGATCTCCTTCTGTAAAAACACGCTGACGAGGGCATATTCCAACATAGATCCCATTGAAAAACAAAGGCAGGCACAAAGCCACGTGTCCATAGCCTTCACGTACGAGACCCTGGGCAAGCGAGACTGCAGAGACACTATCTGGGTGACGATCGTCAAAACTGTGATGACGCAGATGGCTACCCGGGCAGGGGCGGAGTTTGGGTCGATCCAAAAGCTGAGGAAGGACAACATGACGACAACCATGCTTGGGGCGTAAATGTTGAGAAGAAAAAAACGTATGTCGCGCTGAATCTCCACTGTGGCATACAAGCAGGCGTAAGTACCTTAAGAAACAAAAAGTAAAAAGGAAAGTAAAAACCCTCTGTATAGTATTAATTTTACTTATTTACAAACTTGAGAAGATTGAAAGTGATGGTGCCTATGTTCATTCTTGCAATGTCACCAGGCCCTGCACTCTACAATATGGTTTTTAACCAAAGATAAAAGAAAAATAAATAAAATATTTGAGGATAAATAAATACACAGATAAAGACGAAATGGGCATCTTATTAAAGACTACTCATTCGACCAAAGAACAATAAGAAACATTATCTGGAGAGGGAGAGAGCACGTACCTATTGGGTAAACTGCTTTGCATTCTTTTGCATTGACCCCAGTTAGTTCAAACTCCGGTAGGTATGTATCTTGAGTACTGACATGTACCGGATTTTTTGCCCAGGTGAATATCACGTCATCAACTGGGTAGGCGACTTGAAGAAAAACATACATGTATTGAACTTTTTATAAAATATTCTGCTGGTTAACCACAATTACCATCTATCTATAAGAATATCAATTACCATCTATCTATAAGAATATCCACGTACAGCAGTTCTCTCCGTTTTTGAAAGCACTGCAAATTTTGAAGCAATGTGTTTATAATTAAAAAGTTGATAATAGAAGGAAATATCGAATAAGTAATACGTTCGAGTGGTTTCTATTAATGTTTGGGTCTGGGGTCGTGCTAGTCGTTAAATACCATGACAATAACGTCCCATATCACAATATATCTGTTGTTAGATAAATTATAAAAACTGATCACTTTTAGCTTTAGCTTTATGTATCACTGTATTGCAGATGTTGTGGAAACACAAGATTAAATGATGACCAAAGAAGATAAAATCGAAATGATTTCAAGAAAATTGGTAAAAGAAAGATTGCTGTACAATAGAAACCACCTTACAGAAAAGCTCCAGAACACAGTATTAACTGAAAGTGTTTCTACAATAGAAACGAACAAAACGTTAACATTACATCTGTATAGATCAAACTCCAATCTGTCACACACATGATGCGTGAATTATAATCGTTAAATGTTATCTGGTGGCACCGGATGTTTTCCACTTAAGGGTACTTACAATTTTCCATTTGGATTTTACATGTTTGGTTGTCCATGGGAAACACAGAGAAATCATAGTGACATGCCAACACCAGAGCAAGCCTGCAAGGAAGCACGCATCATCAGTATTGACAAAATACGACAATGTTTTTGTTATCTCATTGTTAGATAATGTTCTTAAGAACTGGTGAAATAATATTTGCAAATTAATGTATATGTTAAGACGCTAACGCGTTCCATTGATTTAAATATCGAAGAACCAAGTCAACCTATTGGTATAAAGATGCTTGGCTTCATAATAACTGGGATTTTCTCACAATACCTTCAACTATTTAATCTCTCTCTCTTTCTCTCTCTCATGCATCCACCACAGGGTGCGCCTAATGTGTGCGTGCGTAAAAATCACCTTTGTGAGTAAAGCACGTTTCCCTCCGAACTAATCCTGACAGCAACGTTGGGTCTGGTAATCGTATGTTGTTTTCCCTCCTTCTCATTACGAAAGTAGAGGAAGGAATGCCATATTGTACTGTCATCTTCAAGAATGATAGTGTCAAAATTGTCGGAGGAGGAGCTATTAAAGGCTAGCCTAGGATCATGCCACATTTGGTGAAGAACTAGATCCACCGAAAAGTCCTGTAGAGTGAGATAAGTGTATAAAAAAATCTAGAAAATTACTTAGAGCGAGGACCTCCGCCGAGGTAGCTCAATTTTCGATAGCAATTTATTAATTGATTTATAGTTCACCACCGAAATCTTAACCATTCTAACTTCATTTCTGACTTATCATGAATATTTTATCAAGATTCGTCCATAACTAAAATCAACAGAGGTAAAAATATTTCTTTGACGGATGTACTGATTCTTATTTTGGGGAAATAATTATTAGTTACATTGTTAAAAAATACACCCTTATCTTAATTTCTCTAATGTTCTGATGAAAATTCATCTGTGTAGTCGTAGGATATGATTCAAGTATTAAACTTTTCAATTTCTATTCTTTCAATTTCGCTGAAGAAGATCACGGTTGTGATCGAAAGCTCTGTCAGGTATAGCTTTATTTTTGTGTAGAAATTGAAAAGTTTAATACTTGAATCTTCTCTAACGTTATGTATTTTCTTTGGTGTTATATTTGTACGCTAGCTAGAAATATAGAAGGTAAAAACTGCCTTGCAATAAAAACATTTGGGGAAAATGTCTTACTTATCAGTTCAAGTTAAGGGAATTTACCTACCATATTTGCATCATTGACGTCACTGATCGTGTTGATATAAAGTGCAATAGATATGTTCACGGGATCATCTATTAGAGGCGAAAAACTAAGAGTGAACTTATTCATGAAAATTAATTCATTGTAAATTGCTTGATATCAATTATTTCATCTCGACATTGTTACAATTTGCGTAGGATTCAGAAGCTTCAACGGCACATTTAAAATTAATAAAATACATTTAATGATCAAAAGCAGAAAGTCAATTTACAATTTTAACACAGATACCTGAATGTACATTAGGTCGAATTCTTTTGTTGTACGACTTTTTGGCGAGATCTTCCAGAAAACGCTCAGCAGCAGAGCTAGAAATGCAATGAGATAGACATCAAATCAATATTCAAGGCTGTACATAATGATTTCCTGATTAAAACTCATTCATCTTATTTCTACGAGTAAACTTAAAAATTAATGTCATTTCTTTTCGAATACATGGGTTATAAGTTTTTTATAAGATGAAGACCATACATTGAACTACCTTTCTTGAATGCTGCAAATAAACCGAAAAGGATTCATAGAATTATAAGATACAAAGAGAGGGGACGGGGACTTACTCGTGAACAATTTCGACATCTTGACAAAAGCTCTCTTGCTGCAGAATGAAAAATGTCAGGAACAGTAGGCTCGTTGCATGCATGATTAACTCAGTCTTAATTGAATTGGCCTGAAAGGTAATCGAGTTATGAAATAATTCCGACTGATATAAATAAGTGTAACAATAAGACGAAAAAGGAGTACACAGCAAAAAGAAAAACCTGAAACAAGGTGTATTCTAAAAAATAGAGTCCTGATAACTGTATGGTCCAGTGCATGTGTACCAATTACAGCGGCTTCGACTATAACAGTCCAGTTGGCTACAAACGAGCAGCATTCGGGCAATATCATAAATGCACCAGAGGTGAACTGTATTCATAGCTATGCCGCTAAGTTAGTGGTAGTCAACAAAGGACATCTGTTTTGTTATTATGTCTAAGCCAAACGGAGGCGTAACTGTTTAATTTAAAAACAGGACAGGACGAATGTTCTTAGACTGGCCTTCGAAGTTCACAATCACACTGTCAAAGATTTACTGGTAAGATCAACAGTTTTAAGGTGACAATGTTTCCGAATAACATACAAGTGGGTTATTCGGGGTAATAGAAACACTGTGACAATGTGCAGTAGAACGTGCTTGACGCTAAGTTATGCCTTAGTATCCACGTACCCAGATTAAGAATCTTCACGTTCAGCTCTTAATTGATTTGAGATTGTTTTATCGGGAGCCTGTTAGATCTCATAGTTAAGCATAACGAGTCGTAAAAGCGTGATTAATGAAAAGCACTTCTTCTATTAGACCGATTAGCTAAATCATTAAGAACGTGATCACTTTCTTACTGCAGCATATTTATTAACAAGGACAGCATGAAAAGTAATCTGAAAGAAAATGAGTATATGAGTATATTTTACCGCTGAGAGCATTTTATATCACAAATACTTAAGTTATGGTATCAGACGGGACAACGTTTGGTTGTCTCAATAATTTCAAGTCTTAGAAGAGAAAAAGAAAGAAATGCCAAGTCTGTAAGGTATATGACCATACACGCCACGCACTTGGGGTGAATAGTTTACAAAGTTGCCCACGTTCTGCAACAGCATTTGCTTTTTTACCAGTGGAAAAATATTGTCTTCAAAGATCATTAAAATGTAAACTGGCTGTATGAAAAGAAATAATGTTATTGTGTCACTGAAACCCCACCCCTCCATATCCCAGCGTTACCCCAGCTCTTGACCCGTTTTACATCAACTTAATAACAAATAATCTTGTAAATTTTGATGTTTTCCCAATTGACAGGAAAAACTGCACATTTACCTCTTGTTATAGGTTAATGTTTAATGTTTATCCCAAAGCCACGTAACAAAACTTAATGTAACAGGCCGGGTACCTGTTAAGAAAGTTTGATGTAGCCGGCGGAGCTCTCACTTGATTAATCACTTGAAGATAACCTCACCCATCAAAAAATTAAATAATTACAAAAATTACTTCAACTTACTCAACCTGCAGCAGCGAGCATGAAGAGCCTTCAGGCACCCTACTTCTTTTGCAGAAATCAAATGAGGTCCGGAGTAGGTTATTTCCAGCTTCTCTGTATAGCTCGTTGTTTACCTTACTCTAAACAGGACGTGCTATTACCTCGAGGGATCAAAACCTATTTCAACCTTGAGCCAATCATCCGTACAGAGAACTACTTGGGCCGGCTTGAATGGGAGGCATTGAATAATCGCAGAAATACAAATAAATTAATTCACGCGGATAAGAACCCCAAGTAAAAGATAAGCATCTACTTCGTACCCCGGCTGGTAAACAGTTTTGTTAATAAACTGACCGCTGCAATACCAGGTTTTGCAAACTTCGCGACACCTCAGCTCTTCAGAGAATGACAAATACACATTTAAATGATTTAATCGATCTTGCAAGTCGCTAGTGTAACGCCTAGTAAGAGGGAATGATGCTTAGTATACTTTTGATTTAAATACTACAGTAACCTAAGTGTCCTAATTTTCTTTTTGATTTCTTTTCTCCTAATATTCTCTGTCATTTACTTCTCACACACGCGCCACCCTGAGCTTCAGAGCTAACTTGACACTAACCTTTTCACTGTAGCCTATCTCCATCGTGTCAAGTTACTTGACACGATGGAGAATAGGCTACAGTGAAAAGGTTAGTGTCAAGTTAGCTCTGAAGCTCAGGGTGACACGCGCCCACATCCAGACAAAAAAAGAGACCTGAAATATATTACCATAGTTAACCATTATTTCTAGTCAGCATCCCATTTCAAGAAACACAGCAACTACCCTTGCCTTTTGATTGTAATGTCATTTGTCGACGCACTTACAACATAATGATTTTAGTATATCAAATATACCTGACAAACTGGAAACTGTCAAATCATGCACGTCATGGTCATTCTATTTGATACCAATGTCGAGATTGTCGAACTTAAGTAACTAGCCTAGGGGATTATCAAAGAATTGATGATTATATTAATCGTTATTTTCTATGCGTCCAGTCCTCAAATTCCATAATGTTAATAGCCTACAGACGAAATATAATCAATCCGAGACAAACAAATATGTAGAGAACTGAAATATTTATAGCCTTTGGCATTTAACACTCCCATCTTTAGAGAATATATCTTATTTGGGTGACGCCTAACAGGATTGGTAAGGGTTTATTCAAGTTAACTCACTCAGTAGGTCCAAATTTGTATTATTATTACCATGGCCTCTTTCCAGTGAACTAAAATTCCTCTGTTCTGCCAGGAAAGACAAATATGGAACGTGGTCTATGGGTATTACAATGTGAAATCGAATTAGTAAAACTCCAAATCTTTCATAACATAAAATTGAAGATTGGAGCTCTACAAAACTGAAAATAGTGTGTATGTCCTTTGAACAATATTTTACCGAGAAGATACCCGAAAAGCAATATTATCTGCATGGATTTCATTCCATTTTCCTGGTTTGTGCTGTGACAGTTGGTACGGGCTGCCATGCCTCTAAGTCGCTTGGCCCGATTGCATACAATTACTAAAAAATAAAATGATAGAAAATTTTATGATAAGATATAACAAAATAAAAGATATTCAAAACGAGTGAAGGTTAAAGATCTTTTTTTTTCTAGGAGGATGAGGGGAATATGTGAGTCGGAGAGCGAAAGGGGGTGCACGAGCTGTAGGCCTACTAACTGAGCTTCCCCATCCTTGCACCCGACAGCTACACCCTGTATGCAACGGCCCTCCTTTTAAAGTAGGCCTACTTTATTCTTAATATTTATTTAATAACTATTTAATTAATTGAATGACTAATTGGTTAATGTTCCTATTTATTGAAATAGGTGTTGGTTGCCTCTGCGTCTCCTAACATGTATAAATAATAAGTGACTTTTACGAGATTTTCATAGTTTTTCAATCCCGTTTTACTTGCCTGATCGCATATCCGGACAAGCTAACGAGCTCATTGAATAAAAATATAAGGTTTGAGTCAAAAATAACTGTAATTTGGTGAACGAACTTGACAGAATAATCGGCTGACAGTACTAGAAAATTGAAAATTGTTCAGGATGTAATGAAAAATGCTTAAAGGCATATCCTGCCCAGGCTATTCGCGCAAAATCGAATTATTCCTCGAGAATAAGAGCAATTTCATTTGAGGGATCTTATATTTTAAAGGAATTGGGAAATGATAATTAGATTTGCGGTGTATTTAGATATATAAAATATGTAGACTAATGACTCTGGGATATTCTGATCAGACGCTCATAGGCCCTTACCCAATAGGAAACCTAATGGCCTAATAAAATATCTAGGCCATTTTTTAATCAAAATCCACTGAAAAGCTCTGGTGCGGTAAGGTATTTAACTTGTGCTGTTTTTTAAAACCAACAAGACCCATTTTAGCCAGTCAGAGAAGCCCTTGATAATTAGATCCAAAGCAAACTTTTTGAATTTTGTTTGCGCTATGAAATCAAATAAGGGGCCTTGTCTTCAAAGCCAAGTGGTCGAGAGGGCGCCTGGGGGCGCCACTATATAAATGTGGTGCTATCTTGGCGATGTCTTGTCTTGGGGCGCCACATAAGAAATTTTAGGAAGCTGTCGTAGACCTTGTGTATTTACAAATCTATGCTGGAGAGTGTAGTTTCTAAGGGACTGATATAGATCCTTACTTTTAAATGAGATCATAGACTCGAGAGAACAAATGATATTAACATCAACTTCGAGATTATTATAACGGGTCTACCGGGTTCTCACAAACAGAGGTAAGATTCCACCAATGGTGAGTGGGGGTTCGCTCTGTTACAGAGATGAAAAGACGTTTGACGTACAGTGTAATTAATGTTATAAGCAAACAATTGAGAATTTTTGTAATACCGGTGTCTGAAGATGCATTACGCGTAATCAACCAAATGATTTAGTAAACATCAGTGCCAAGGGAAAAAAATTCGTTTAAGTATCTTCATTTGTGCTCACAGTATTGTAGTTGCACCTTGGTCGAAATATAAGTACGCAAGGCAATTTTAGGGTATAGATTATTTGTATTTCATGCTGTGTACTTACTTCTTTTTCTCAATTCTTGCAGGTGAACTTTGCACTCTTTAGCTTACAGATGTGCAGTAAACTTAATTTTTCTGTGAAAACATTTCAAGATGAAAAGATCAGCTGCACCCAGTCAACAAGGGGCTGCCAAGAAGAGGTTCAAGCCACCATTTCTGGCCACTCCAGGGACTGAAAATACCTCAAGCAACAATAATGTATATAGTTGAAGTATAAAACAGTTGGTAGCTACATGTAAAAACTTAAACACTCAGGATATCCATTTTAATCTTTTCTACAAATTTTATATATTGAAAATTCAACTGTTCACATTCACATTTCTATAGCAGTTTGTAAACATGCATCTTTGATAAATGAATTTGACAGTTTTCAGATTTACTCCTTCATAACATTTTGTGGATTTTGTTATTGATAGATCTAATTTTACTGCCTTTAACGTTACAGGATCAGAATTTCACAAAACCACAAAATCCCTCCCTCTCAGGTGTGTCATCCAAAGCAATAAACAAAGGTCATGGTGTGGGGGTCGTCACTCTTCATAATCATGCAAATATAAGGGAAGAGACATCTGACAACACAGACATGAGATGTACCCCTCTACAAAGCCGTGCTTTGAGACTTGTTCAGCTGTCAACTTGGACTGGTGCAAAACCTGGGGTAGATGAAGCCTCACATACTATAACTCCAGAATCAGGGAATGTATCAGACTTAAAACAGGATACATCCTTTCCGAGTACAGCTCAGTTATTGCCAGGTTCAATAAATGAAAAAGATGTTGAAGATCTTAGATCTTTGAAGAATTCTGTTTTTAAATCTGTGCCACGTCAAGACAGACAATATAGTTCATGTGGACCACAAGAATCTTCATCAAGTTCTCTTTCAAGACGGTCAGATTCTACATCCTCCCAATCAACTGGTAGTTCCGGTAGATTCCTCTCTCCTGCTTCAAATGTCAGGTGTAAGGATATTTGATTTGGTAGACTTGTCAAAATTTGCAGATGAATGTCTTATTGATAGCTAACTTAGTTTTCTCATTTTTTTTTTTTTTTTTTGAACTTTGCAGTAGACAATGCATTCAACTTTTCTATGTTTTTTAAATTGTCCTTTGTTTTAAAAAATTGACCTAAAGCATCTTTTAATACCCATACATCTTTGTCTTACATGTATATTTTAGCAAAGGTAGAGGGAGCTGAACCACTAAAGCAATATTTCACTGTCATGTGGGCCAAACTAACCAAGAAAAAGGTAACAAAGTGATATATGCTAAAAAAAAGAGTAACAATGCAAATATTATTTTTGGAGTTGGGCTATTTCTAAATTCATTTTCAAATTTTTTCAGGTGTGTTATAAATGCTATTTCAGTTTGTGTTTTAATACTAAATAAAAGTGTGTAATTACCTTGCTGTTTACAATTCATTATTATATATTGCAAGGTATAAATTTGTATTACTTATAACAGGCATTTATTTTCTTTTTAGCACAAGACATGGGAAGGAGATGGTAGGTATTTTACTGCACTATAACCTGTAAAGGTTAAATTAGTTTCATACACCTGACCCCTAATTGTATGTTAATCTCCATTTTAACTTGAAAGTTGCTTTTAGATATGTGAGCAAATCAAGTTACCCATTGGCTAGATAAACAAGCATCTTCAAGTTTTTATATTATTGTATTTACCTATGACCCATTCAGGGATCCTGGTAATCAGTGGGAGAAGTGCCACTTTGCAAGATATGGAAGGAAAAGAGTGAGTGAAATTTGCCTATCCCAACCTACTGAATTAAAAATCATCAACTTTATATTAAATGTAACATTAGATGTTGGTAGTTTAATATGTAATTTAAATACACAAGTTCTTTTTTAAATTTTTATTTTATTTTCTTGAATAGATTCTGGTTTGATGGAAGCTTGTTTGTGTGATACAGTTGTAACAACCTTTCTGGCTATGAATAATAGAAATGGTCATTCTCATAGTTTCTCTTCCATCAGGATCTGTTGTGCCAAGGGTTACAAAGCTGAAGAAGTGGAAAACCTACCAGAAGGAGCAACTCTTAAAGTTGGAAGCAAGGAAGTTGAGGTATGGTAGCAGATTGTTTTCCAGTGTAGGAGGTAGTTGTTGTTGCTTTTATTTTACTGCCTTTTATGCCACCAAACATTACAGTTTGTACTTTTACAAGGTTAACATTGTTAGAACATCTGCTCGCTTTGGATTGTATTATGCCTGCATTTTGTAGATCACTGGCTCTTTGACTACAGATGCTTATACCAGTGGACGTTGCTTTAACGCTGTTCAGAAGAGGGAGCTGTCTAAACAAGAGAAACCCAAACTAACAGCGCCAGGTATAGACCAGATAGTTTAATAAATTATTTAGTACTTTCTGTGCAGAAAGATGGAAATATTTGTTTTCAGATGATTTTAAGTTATGCCAATAAAAGATTTTGGATATTTGAAGAAAAATCATCACTCAATATATTCTCTTTGTAGTTGCTCCCAAACCCTTTACCTGTCCTTTACCAGGCCATGTTGAGTCAAAGGTGTGATATGACCATTTTCATTATATTTGATGCAGCCATTTTCATTAAAATTCATCTAGAAGTTATTATAATCAAGTAATTTAGAGTAACATTTCTGTATTTTAACAGTAGGCAATAAATAGCACACATATACATGAGCATACATATTGTGTGTATTAGTAGTAAAAGATAAGGTACTTGTTTTAAAACAGTTTCATGGTATGCTGGTTAAGTATGCTTACTTTGGCAAGGTTAATGATTGTTCTGATAACTGAAATGAATTATTAAATAAATAATTTAAATTGATGAACATATACAAAGTGTGTGACTCTTATATCATATGTGACTTTCCAGTCTAAGTTGTCACAGTCTCAGACAGTTGTCACACCAAGATTTGACCCCATGGCTCCAGGTGCCCTGGTCATGCTCAGACCATTGTCCACTCATCAAGTGAGGAACACTTCACTGTTGTATAGACAAAGCTATTTATAAAACATGTATAAAGATATGTAAAAACCTTATTGAGATGCTGAAAATAGCAAAAATAACAGGAATAAGATTAACACTAGAAATTAATCTGACCACATTGAAAAATGCAACATTGAATAAGTTGACCCAGTCTACAGGGAAAAGCACTGCTAATTTATAATTGTTATGCTAAAAGCAGTAACCTATAGATTTAATGGTTTGGTTTACTGTTTGAAATTTGCCATAGTCTTATCCTTGTATCCTTTCCACTATAGTGGCAGTTCAATAAAAATGGCACCCCTGTGGTAGATGTTGTTGTGGACCCCCATGTTGCCTGTCATCTGAGACCACACCAAAGAGAAGGGGTTGCCTTCCTGTACCAGTGTGTTATGGGGATGAGAGAACATGTGGGGCAAGGTGCAATACTAGCGTAAGTATGGCATATACATTTGCCTGTTGTGTTCAGGATACCTGTATAGGAGTGCAATTACATTAAACTGCACCATAGGAGCAAGCCACAAGGTTTTTGACATGGTCCCTATTAGAGTTATATCTTAAAAGAATATTTTGTTTACTTTTCATACTGTTGCCAAGGCAAGTTCAAAGGAACAACAAAAATGTATTTCTTAAAGAGAATTTATCCTATGGAAAACATTTGATACCTTGATTTTAAAGATATTAAATAGGGACATTTCTTTTTCTTTTAGAGATGAGATGGGACTTGGAAAGACACTGCAATGCATAGCTTTGATATGGTAAATGAGGTCACATTTATTTATTTATTTATTTATTTATTTATTTATTTATTTATTTATTTATTTATTTATTGGTTAGATTTTGTTCTTTTGAGTGTTATCAGTACAATAATAACAAAAAATGGAGTATGGTATAAAATTATCCACAATTTAAATGTGAAATCACAAAACCAATTACCATGGACTCCCACCACAACACTAATCACCACAGAGGACCAGTTCACAGCAAGTATTTTTCTGTTCCAGGACCCTGTTAAAGCAGGGACCATATGGTGGGAAGGCTGTTGTAAAGAGGGTGCTCGTCGTGACACCAGGCAGTCTGGTGAAGGTGAGGAACAAAAATTTTGTGATATAATCAGCCACAATGTACTAGTATATCAGTGATATGTCTTTAAGTATTTTAATCTAGTCTTGGTGGGGTTTATATAATATATATGTGTTCATTCATCATGGCTGCTTTGTAAATGAGAAGATGATAAGTACAGCAAACAAACGGAATGGAAAAGAATTGAGCTGTTTACATAGATTTATCTTACTGTGTTGATTATTACTTCATCTTTGCAGAACTGGTGCCATGAGTTCCATAAATGGCTTGGTAAAGAGAGACTAGCAGTGTTTGCTGTAACCAAGGAGAAGAAAGTTAAGGTGTGTCACTAACAAAAATTAGTTAATATTTATAACATAATAAGTCAGTTTTCACTCAAGTTGATCCCTGTTTTTTTCCTTTATAGTCAACTGCAGTATGTACTTAAGAAATCCAGTTGATTATGTCTTATCTTTCTACTTTTAATTTCATGATTTTAGGACTTCCTCACTTCTTTCCACCCTGTCTTAGTGGTGTCCTATGAGATGTTGGTCAGGCACATAGAACACATCAGACAGGTCAAATTTGATCTTATTGTCTGTGATGAAGGACACAGGCTGAAGAATTCCTCCATCAAGACTACTTCAGTAAGACCATCACATTAAGGGACCTTCTAGGATAGTTATAAATTCTTCTTTTGCCTCTTGTTTACTTTTTTCTTTGACTGTAATTAAAATGTAGATTCTCAAAAATGTAGACTTCTCAAGTCATTTCATAATAGGTATTATGTATATTAAGATAAATGTAGAACACAAGTTTTGTTCTGTTGAGACATTTTATTACCACATTTCAGCTCATGTCCAGTCTGTCTGTCCAGAGGAGAGTGGTGCTCACAGGTACTCCCATACAGAATGACCTGCAGGAGTTCTTCTCCTTGGTGGACTTCTGCAACCCTGGAATTCTAGGTAAAAAGTTATTGAAACACTTTTGAGTGATTATTACATTCATCTTAAATCAGAGGTCTGTACAGCGAAGTAAATAAGTACATGAGAATCTCAGTGTTTTACATGATCATTTTACTTCAACTTATTTAATAATGTATACATTCAGCCAACCAATGCCATGATTTTCATCAGAAGTGATTCTGTTATTCTGATATATTTATATGTAATATAAATAATTCTTGAATCAAACTATTGCAGGCACCAGTTCAGCCTTCCACAATATCTATGAGGTTCCAATCCTGGCATCTCGTCAGCCAGGTGCTTTGCCAGAGGAGTTGGAGCTGGGCCGAACACGCTCAGATGAATTATCTCAGCTCACCAAACAGTTTATCCTCAGGAGGACTCAAGAGGTCAATGATCAATATCTACCACCCAAAGGTACTATAAACTTTGTGGTGTGTCTTAAGATTTGAGGGGGCAGTTTATATTTGGATGTGGACTGTTTGGAAGATGAGTAAGGTAGTGAAATCATGGAAAATTGCATCAATTTAGTATTTAGGTAAGTTTAGTAGAAAAGTAATTTCTTTGCATTGTGGTCCTTTCCTTAGTGTTAATGTATTTTTGCACTGCTTGAAATTTTTGTAATGTAGTCTACCAATTTCATCTGTCTTTTTTACAGTTGAATATGTTGTATTTTGCCGTCCTAGTGAAGTACAGTTGCAATTATATAGACAGATCCTTAAATCTCAAGCTGTGCGCAGATGCCTTCAGGATGTAAGCAATACAGCCTCTCATCTTGTGGGCATAGGGGCATTGAAGAAGCTATGTAACCATCCATGTTTGATATATGAGGCAGCAAGAGAGACAGAAGAGAGCAGTGAACGTATGGACATGTCTGTAAGTTAGGGTATCGTTTACAAAAATCTTGATGTTGAAAATTCATTTTTTTGTTTACATTCACATTTTACTCCCTTTATTGGCAGATCAGTAGAGAAAAGAATTCACTATTTTATATAAGGTGGAAATTTTTTATTGTAAAGATTAAAGCAAAAAAATGCTATAATAGATTTGTTGTACAGACTGGAAAAAAAATTTTTGTATTTTTTGATACATTGTAGTCCTCACCATTTATTGGGCTACTGCAGCATTTCCCAGACAGTTACAGCGTGCAAGAACCAAGCTCTGATGAAGTTGGCAAACTTACTGTGCTGCTCACACTACTGTCTTCAATTGTACAGTCTCAGGAAAAAGTTGTTGTCGTCTCTAATTACACAAAGGTATTGTTTATGACACATATTCCGTCCTTTTTTTTTACCACATATTTTATTATTTGAAATTTCTACACAAGGACAATGAACTTATAAAAGTAGACAGTATGTATACACAACACATAACACACTACTTGAATAGAAGAGGGCAACTAGTGAGTAGGATCTGTTTGACACCCTCTGCTTCACATGGAGCAAGCGAAAAAGAGAGACAATTACAAGTAATACATAAGACGATAAATCCAGATATTTTTCTTACTTGAAAAATGTTTTAAGGAAAGAGAAATGACCAAAAATATCTTTTCAGACATTAGATATCCTTGAAACTATCGTGAAAGGTCACGGTTACAAATTCCTTCGTTTGGATGGACAGACACCCACAGACAAAAGACAGGAGATTGTCAATTTGTTCAATTCTAAATACTCCCAACATAGTAAGTAAATTAGTACATTAGATAAGTTTTGTATTGTTTAACTTGATAGATTCATTATTTATAATTAGTAGCCAACAGAACATCCACTGTCTTTTTTGTTTTGTCAGTGGCTGTAATACCAACTGAAAATAAGATATTGGCTCATTCGATAATAACTTTCTTAATCATTTTCTTATCCTTTGTACATATGGTCATAAGTCATAGTTTTTCAGACAATCACTTGATTATAATAACATTTTTTTTATTTCTTTCCAGCTGTCTTTCTGTTGAGTTCTAAGGCTGGTGGGATAGGATTGAACCTTATTGGTGCCTCTAGGATTGTGTTGTATGACATAGACTGGAACCCTGCCACAGACCTACAGGTACAATCCTGCCTACCTGGGCTTTGTCTTAGTGCTGGGTTTTTTTACATGTTAGATATATTACATCTAAAATTTGAATTTTACACTAATGATTTTATGTATTGTGTATAATTTTTTGTGAAGGAAAATTTGTGCACTCATACATTACATGTGTGTTTGACATTTTTCCTATTTTTGCCCAATACAAAATTAACCTGTAAAAAATAATTTTTTATATATTTTTCATTGAATGTACCATTTTGTTTTTTAGGCTATGGCAAGAGTGTGGAGAGATGGACAGAAAAGAACAGTGCATATATACAGACTAATCACTACTGTAAGTCATATTTAGTCTACTTTATTTTTTGGGGTGGAAAATTTTAATTAAAAAGCTGAGGATCAAATGATGGGTATGCACTGTTACATATTAGGCAGAAAACAACAGTATTGAATTTGGCATACAGTATGTACATCCTTTTCTATTGCATCTTCAGGGAACAATCGAAGAAAAAATCTACCAGCGACAAATTATCAAACAAGGTTTGAGTGGGGCAGTGGTGGACAGTAAGATAGATGGCAGTATAGGTTTCTCCCAAGATGAGCTGAGAGATATATTCACTTTGCATGAGGATAGTGCCTGTGTGACACATGACATGCTGCAGTGTGAGTGTTCTGGAAGGAAGGTGGTATCCCTTGTTGAACCAAGTAGTAGTTGTAGTAGCAGCAACAGGCAGTGTCAGCTCGGGATTAATAAGGCTAGTGTCAAGGTGAGTAACTGTTTTTCGAAAACCGACTGTTGATGTTTACAGAATTGATGACCTTGGTATTTTGTCATTTGTTAAGATATTCAAACAATATTTTATATGGTAGGGGTATAAATTCAAGTAGAGGAGCATGGACACATGTAATAAAATTCTAGTAATTTGTGTAATACACTTGTCATCATTATTTCCTCTCTTGCAGAAGCACTTTGGAATGGAAAACCTGCTTGATTGGGAACACAAAATAGTACCAGAAAAGGTAATAAATGCATGTTTAACACAGCCTTTGTAGTTTTTTACTCTTTTTATGTACAGACACAGATGTGTCTGTACATATAGCCATCACCTGCGTCTGTCGTCGCCGTCGTCGCCGTCATGCACTTTGACCACCAATAACACGATAAGTGAAAAACCGTTTTACCTTTTGGCTTGAAACTTATGGAACTAACGAATATTCATAATACGCAAATCAAGTTCGAAAATCAGCATGATTGCACCATTTTCATGGAAGTTATGCTGTTTTTTCACTTTTTTCATCATTTTTATAACACCGATAACACGTTTAGTGAAAAATGGTTTTTCCTTACAGAACTAATGAAAATTCATAATACGCAGGTCAAATTCGAAAATCAGCATGATCGGGCCATTCTTTTTGGAAGTTATGCTATTTTTTCATTTTTTTTAGCATATATGCAACACTGATAACATGATAAGTGAAAAACCGTTTTACCTTTTGGCTTGAAACTTACAGAACTGATGAACTTTCATAATACACAGGTCAAGTTTGAAAATCGGCATGATCGGGCCATTTTTATGGAAGTTATGCTATTTTTTCATTTTTTTAGCATATATGCAACACTGATAACATGATAAGTGAAAAACCGTTTTACCTTTTGGCTTGAAACTTACAGAACTGATGAATATTCATAATACACAGGTCAAGTTTGAAAATCAGCGTGATTGGACCAATTTTGTGGAAGTTATGCTGTTTTTTCACTTTTTTCAGCATGTATGCAATACCGATAACGCATTTTAAGGAAAATCAATCGGCCAATTGTCTTGAAATTTACAGGGGTGATCAGTCTTACTGAAATACAGATGGAGTTCCAAAATAAGCTCGATTGGTTCAGTTTTGGTGAAGTTATGCCTTTTTTGTATATAAGTGTTTTTTTCCTTTGATTTAATTCTTAGGCATGTTAACAATCTCATCTGTGAACTAATTAAATATGTAAAGGTGTTCTTTTGACATTTTCTGCATCTTATCAATATTGTTAGTTGATTATATAAAAAAGATGGTAAACCTGTTATTGTGTAATAAAGTGTCAAAAAATGGAAATAATAATAAACTCATATCTTTACAGTTTGTCAGATTCAATCATTCACCATGTTCAGAATCTCAGAATTGAGCAAACTGGACATTTAAAATTGTTCTATTGATATTATTCCTATGTCAACAATTTTCTTAGTTGTTCATTTAAAAATGACAGTAAATTGATTATTTTGTTACATGAAAAAAGGTTAAAAATGGAAAGAAAATCAATTCAATACAGTTATCTCTTGTATACATTTTTGCATTTTGAAAGTGTGACTCTGAACTTCCATGGCCTTGGAGACCTTTCCATGTCACATTTTCTGTATATCCATGATACTTTTATTTTATTTTTAAAAATTGATGGTCATTATGTTATGTTGCATAAAAGTTGAAGAAAACCCTATTTTGGAAATGGCTGCCGGAATGACCATTAAGGAAAAACCATGTTACTTATGATACTCAAACTTACTGAAAAGTTTCGTAAGACTGACGTGCAGTTTGTGTTGGAAAATCAGTGTGATTGTTTTCTGTTTTGGAAGCAATGCAGCTCTATAGAGTGCTATATGGGGCTACTGTTTATGGATGGTGGTAATTGTCCCTTGGGGTAGTCACAAGCTAAATTCAGAGCTATAAAATCATTTGCCTAATTAATTTCCAAGTGCCCATTTAATAAGATTACATAAAACACGTTGAGATTTCCCAGTAAAGTCCCATAGGTTAAGCTCTCTTAACTGTGTCACATAATTAGGAATCTGTGATAATTATGCAGGTAAATGTTGTTTAATATTGCAAATAAGTTAACAAAAGAAAAAAAATATTTGAATAACAGTGCCTTATTATCCTCAAACACATTGGGATTATTCATATCATGTTATTACAGCAAGATTAAAAGTTTGAATAGCAGCTTTAATGGGATATTTTTGTTGTGTTTTCTTTTTAATTTATTTTTCAAACACTGGCATTTTCAGCTCCCATCCACCTGAAGCTCTTCACATTTTCTGTATTTCCATGTAAGCAGTTGCATTGGTTTTTATGTCTTTAAACATTATGTAATATTATTTTATGCACTGTCATCATTATTCAAATATTGGGATTTTCATTATGTGAATTTGGTCCTGAAACTGTAATCTTATTGCAGGGGCGGATTGAGGCTGTCTTCTGGATTTTTCAGATTTTAAAGCTCACATTGATGGTATCTGTTTTTTCTGTTGGAAGACCATCAAAAATGTAGGATGGATCAACAAAGATAATTTGGCTTACTGTCAGAAAATATCTCTGGATCCGCTCCTGTTATTGACGATGTCACCTGTTGTGCATGATTAAAATTCAGTGTTGATTGACAGTGCTATTGTAGGCATGATTTATTATTGCATCAAAATTGACAAAATGAACCATTTTCTGCATTTTTATTTTCTGTTTTTGTCTGTACATTTGACAGCTTTGCTGCCTTGTTTCTAAATTGTTCACTGAACCAAAAATAGTTCTTACCATCAGTACCAGGGTAGTGAAATCTTGATACATGCATTGTATAGTTTAGATAAATCACAGACTGTAACAGCTAGATCTAATGGACATCTAGCCCTAGAAATTTTCAGAATTTTTGTTAAATTGCAAAACCTCAGTTGATAGTACAACAATTTACACGTCAGTCTTCTATTTCTAGGGGGATCCCTTGTGTGCAGCAAGCGATTGGATTACTATGATATTTAAAAATGAAAGAGCTTCAAGTCAACTAAATAAAGAAGTATTGTCAAAAATGCATTTAGAATGCTGAAGCTACAAAGACACTAAAATGAAGCGGTGCTAAAGAGATTAAATTTTGTGAAGAATCAAAAGCTGGACCATAGATAGTTAAAGTAGCTGATAATGGATCATCAACAGGTCTTTGCACAATTTTTTTCAAGATGACTATACTCTCTTGATAATGGACATTACATTATGTAACCATAATAAATTGTATTACAAACACTGGATTTATTGTTAGAACTTACTGTCAACCTGGTATACCTTAAAACCCAAATTGTCAGTCAGGATGTAAGATGCCTTTGTAGTGGAGGTGGATCATTGTGATAACTGTGAATACCCCTTGATCTTTTTAGTAATGTGGCTCCCAGGTTAAGATCAGTCAATGTAAGTAACAATATTTGTGCTGTGCTTTAGAACTTGTCAACAAAAAAAGGAGTCGTTTGATTGGGAAGTAAGTTTTATACATTAACTTTATGAAATATAGTGATGCTAAAATGAACAGACAAATTTATGCCATAAGTGCATGTCCATACAGTTCAGTAAGAAAGAGTTTGATGCATCAAAATGTCTGCAGTATGCCACAAAATTAAAGTATTATATGTAATATACAAAAACTCCAGTATTATAAGAATTTATATAAATAAACCTCGTCTAGTAAGGAGGCCCATGCCCTGGATGGGACTGGAGATGACGGTTGACTTGCTGAGAGCCATTCGGGACCGAGATGTGTGGATAGACATGATCGCCAACATTGAACAGCAGGGCACCGAATGATGATGATGATAACTTTATCTGCCTTGTATTTTTAATGAGGAGAACATACTCGGACGACTTCAGTTTCGAAATATCTCACATTTTAAGTCTTATTCACTGGTGATATTGCCTCGTGTAACTTTGTGATTGCTGTCTGAAGTAGCTGCTGCAACACATCATCCTCTTCACATTTAACTTCCTGAAAATTCATAAAATATACAATTAATACTAAAATGTAAATGCAATGTATATATCATTCACCATGGTGTCATCTGAACAATATTTCAAACTAAAAACTTGCAGTACCAAATATATTAAAAATATCTAGTATTATGCACATCTTGATCATTTCTATGCAGTCTTCTGGTTTGATGTATCCCATATGACCGAGAGAATCAACTCACTAAATTATCCAAGTTGACAGCTGCCACCTTTCCATCCACAGTGACGTCCATCTTATCTCCTTTCATGATCTGACTGAAGCAGTCTCTTCCAAACATTTCTTCTAGCATCTCCAGTACACACTCCTTAAAGTGGGCTTTGTCCACTTTCACAGCCGTGGGAACATCTAAAAATTCATCATAAACAAATTTGTTTAAGAGTCTGAATCATTAGTGTCACCTACAGCAACAGTGACATCAACACCTAGTGAAATTTCCATTTAGCAAATCAAGAGAAAACTTATTTCTACAGATATGTTATAATCTTTTGATGTAAAACCAAATGACTTTCAATTGTTTTTATGAAATGCTGCATTTTATAGACCAAAATGATGTTAAAGAAAGTGCAATATGTACAGTCTACTAAAATATTACACTGATCTGCATACTTTTTTGAGGCATGGGGTCCCTCTCTGCCCTCAGTATCACACTCAGAACTGAATCTGCATACATGTCATTCAATGGGCTGGCTGTCCACTGAAAATAAGGACAAATGGCATAGATTCTTGTATGTGAAATAGAATCACTTCTATAAACAGAGAACTTACATTTGTGGTTGGTGATATCAATACTACCAGGGGAAAACATTTCATCTTACAATCTACATTTCTAAGATACACTTTAGTGGCAAATTTGTCACAAATGTAATACAAGAGACATCAAAACAGTTTCACATGGAATGCATTTTAAAACAGGTATGAGGTATAAAACTATTATCAAGTCATCATAGTTACCTCTAACACCACCATTCTTTGCTCAAACACCACATTGATGACTTTGAAGACCTGCAGTGTAGGTTTGTCTATACTATGGACCTGTTCTACATCCCCAGACAACTGAGTGAGGTAATAGCGAAGAAGAGGAAGGCTGCCAGTATATGGCACGCTCATTCTCTGCGTAACCACACTCATGGCTAGCTCAGTGTAGTCTGAAGATTAAAAAAAAAAGATACATTGAGTAAAATAAAACAATATCTTTAACACTGATTTGGCCTTTTCAAACACAAACCTGAATAGGTAAGATAAACAAGGCACACTTACTATGTAAATCTGATGGTGCCATGATGTGATAGTTGAAGTTTCTCTTCACAAGAATGCCAGATATTTTCTGTCCTTGTGTAGGTTTTGATGAAGCTAAACTGCCAACAACCTTTGGGAATAAAAGTTGTGTAGTTGCAATAAATGTTACAAAGCAATTTGGCATTATTAGTCTTACTGCTGTGGTTTTATTATAAGTCCAATAATAATGCTTATTAACAGATTTCCTTAAAAAAAATTTGAAGGAAAATATATTTTCACCTCTTGAAACTTAAATAAATGGGGATGTCTAAAGACCTTACCTTTGCCATTTTCTCTCCCCTGAAGTAAAGCTCCACAGTCTGTGTGTTTCTAGGATTGTACACCTCTATGTTATACTCTGTATCATATTCATACTCTCTCATCAATGCTGCCTTTAGACGTCCCATCTCATTTGCTTCTCCATGCACTAAGACCTAGGATTAGAAAAAATACCATGTATAGGCATCCCGGTACTGGATTTGTGGATTAATCTTAAATAATAAGAATACTGATTCTGAGAAGCAAGCTTTCCCCAGCATCCTTCTATTATTTTTTGTTTGTTCTTAAGACCCTTACAAACATATCAAAAGAGCAGTTTAAAAATATTATCTGCAGGAATTTTAATAAGCATTATACTTTTTGGTACGTTCTTTCACTGTTCTCTACGCAGAGACAAGGCAAACCACTAGACAAAATATCATGTCAAAGAGGAAGAAATTGGACAAATTGAAAGAAGTTCACTCTTAAAATTGCTTTAAACAGAGCAACGAAAGATTCAGGCTTACAATATGAGGTGGCTTGAGTATCCTTATGAATTCACTGGTCTGTTTATAGTCTGTGTGGGCAGAGAAGGAAATGTAGTCCACTGAACATTTGAGAGGCAGCTTGTTGCCTGACATGGTGATTACCTCATCAGGTTCAGAGAGAATGTGCTGAAAATATGGATTAAACCAAAAAATAAGCATGTCAGAGAGAATGTGCTGAAAATATGGTTTAAACCAAAAAATGAAGCATGTTATCCTATTCTCAAATCCTAAATGGCACTGTGGTATAAAGCAAAGTATTACACACATTCAAAAATCTGTTTCAAGAAAGAAAAAAAAATCCAAAAATATCACAGTTATATTTTCTGAGCATATTTCACAAACACTGAGAAAGGTTACTTATGCACAAGTGTAAGAGCTAAGGTTTAACTTCAATAAACGAATGCTGTTCTTCTTCTCAGCAGCCATAAACACATTCCATAATAAGATAATTTAATTTGAGATGTTCATCAACTAAATTTTATTATACGAGTGTAAAATCAGCTTTACCTTAGCAAGTGTTCCTTCCACACAGTAGCCAGCAATGATGACCCCATTCCTCTTGTCAGTGCACCAGCTCTCAAAGAGCTCCCTTGACAAGCCACTCTGCATCATACCAGGGCTGGCCAGAACTATGGAGGGACCAATGTCTTCAAAGTGGTCCATACTCTGAAGTATAGAAAGAACATTGCAGAACAATATTGTACCTTTTCATGCTTTATGCCTCTGCATATGGATATTCCTAAATAGACAGCTTCAAGTTTTTAGCCATGTGGTGATGTATATAAATGTAATGCTTTTACAATTCTGGAAAAATGTAATCCCAGGCCTACATCTTACACATTATATATATATATTATATAATGAAGGAAAAAATCAAATTGCCTTCATAAAAATAATCTGATCAATCTGGTTTTCAAACAAAGCCACTCAAAAATTTTCAGTAAAACAAAATACTGTTTGGCAGTTATGGGTGAACAACAGCCGTTTAGGATGTTGACATCACACTGGCTGTAATAACCGGTCGGTGGTTATACACTTTCTTTAAGTTACTTTTTCACCAATAAGTCAGCCGAGACAGGCAGGAATAGTTTTCTGTTACATGGTTTATTCAAGCGCCTGAAGACTCAGGTCTCTTCTACCGTATCTATAACTATCTCTAACTCTCTCAGTCTGTAAGTCTTCTCTCAGTGGCTAAGTCACTGCCTTTATANACCCCAGCTGAAGTATTGACTGTGCATAGCACTACTGCCTGTTATGTTGTTAAATGACTATAAATTTAATCTTTACACTTTCCAGGGGAGCTGGTCAAGAAGTGGGGAGATCATGTCACATTCTAGAATTCAAGGGAAAGACAATTATGGTAAATAATCTCTGGAGTAAATTGATTATAAATGCTTCTTGTAGTCAAAACAACATTCAATTTGTCTTCCACCTTTGTATAGATATTTGTGATACAGTTATATAATAAGCACTGCAACTATATATATATATAGTCGCAGTTTTTACTTCCTTTTCTGAACACGTTAAAGGGATAATAACTCTTTGTTTCGGCCAAAAAATGAATTTTCCTGGAGTAAACAACAATTTTCCCATACTTACCAATGGTTAATGAATCCATTTTTACATTCAAAGTTAGTCCCTGGTTTTTTAATAAAAAGTTTGGTTTTTTGTTAAAATCTCTTAAGAGATTTTAACAGAGAATAGCCATTAATGGAGGTCACATGGTCTAAAGACTAGCTCAATTATCAGAATAATAGCTATAACTGCCATTTTTGTGGTAAAAAAGAATATATTATATTTCTATGAGTTATTCACAATGTTTTTATTGTGAAATATAGATCTCATACGAAGAGTTATTATCCCTTTAAGTGAAATTCAAAATAAATGCTGCCACCAGTTGAAAATAAAACTATGGAGTTTATTATACTTGTTTAGCTCAATAGTCACAGCCGACTTCTCATTATCTTGATTGTTTCTACTCTAAACTCTAGACTGTTACTCAAATCACTGATCTCTAATTCTCGAATCACTAATTCTACTCTGTACTGTGCTTTGTACTGTCTCCTTCTTTTGCTTCGAATTACAGCCCTTTTATAGAAAATAGTGCCCTAGCAGCACTTAGCGGAAAAGCCCTAAAAAAACTTTAGGGATCGCAGATCCCGGAAAAGACGCTCATTAATTAAAACTTACAGAGAGTGCCCCCCTTTATGGCAGTCCAGTACAAAAAGCTATATATATATATATATATATATCTTGTTTTAATTTCAGAATTGTTGTCTATTATGTAGATGTATAAGTCTTGTGTAATTTTATTTAGTCTGCACTTTGATATTGAGGCAAATGTCAAAGAGGTTTTTTCGTCTGATACATATTTTTATGTACCATATTAACAAATTCACCTTACATTTTCTATTTAAGTTGGACTGCGGAATTCATCCTGGCCTGAATGGACTAAGCTCTCTCCCTTTCACAGATCTCATAAATCCAGAGGATGTAGATTTACTACTTATTAGCCAGTAAGTATGAGTTAAAACAACTGCAATGAGAAATGCAATTTTAAGTGATTACATGATATTGACAGTACGCACTACAAGCAACCTATCAATTTCTCCTTTTGAAAATATTCTCTGTAATTTCACACCCCCCCTTTCTCTTCCTCAGTTTCCATTTGGACCATGCAGGTGCCCTTCCATGGTTTCTGGAGAAGACCACATTCAAGGGAAGATGTTTTATGACACATGCAACCAAAGCTATATACAGATGGCTACTGTCTGATTATGTCAAAGTGAGGTAAGTATAGAATTTTTTTTCCTTTGATAATTGAAAATGTACCTTTGGTGTTTCTAACATTAAATGCATATATTTTATTTATTTACATGTAGTAACCGTTTAAATGATTTCACAAAATACATTTAGTGGACTCAGGTTCCTCCATTACTATTTATATATATATTTAAAATTTTTAATGAAAACTTTTATATACATTTCAGCAATATTGCCACTGATCAGATGTTATACTCAGAAAAAGACATTGAAAACAGTATGGACAAAATAGAGACCATCAATTTTCACCAGGTAAAAAAACATCTGTTCTGTGATTAGTTAACAAAAACTAGTTATATGACCATAGGATAAAATTTTTCATTAAAATTAACAGTTATGTTATGGGACAGGTCACACAATAACTTATAAGTGCAGTAAGTGAATATACAATAAGCATGTTTTTGTTTGTATTCAGGAAACGGAAGTAAATGGCATCAACTTCTGGTGTTACACAGCTGGGCATGTGCTGGGAGCAGCCATGTTTATGATTGAGATTGCAGGAGTGAAGGTAGATTAAGATTTGAGCTGTAAACGGTCAGGATTTGTGTGTAAAATGCTTTTGGAGTCGAAGATATATTGCTACTGGTAAAGAATGCAGTTGACCAAATGGTTTTGGGTTAGTAGACAGTTTGATCATTCTACAAACTTTGGAAAAAGTATCCCTAGGTGCTAATATTCAGTGTATCTTGTTTTTCCAGGTGCTTTATACAGGAGACTTTTCCAGAGAAGAAGACAGACATCTGTGTGTGGCAGAAATCCCTAATGTCCACCCTGATGTCCTTATTGTGGTAAGTGATGCATTTTGGTAGGTGACAATATATTTCAAATTGAGATAGTATCTTCTCTCTTTGCAGAATGCTTTTGTCTGCTGATCCTGATATTATTTTGATGCTTGTATCTCTTGTGGTGCAAAAATCATTCAGTGTCTTGAATTTGATTGTTGGCCTATAAAACAGTCAAGACCTAAGTATTAGCAGGTGGTTTCTTCAATAATGCTTATAGATATTACTTTCTGTTATTCAGGAGTCCACATATGGTACTCAAATTCATGAAAAAAGAGAGGACAGAGAAGCCAGGTTCACAAACCTGGTACATGATATTGTAAACCGAGGTGGAAGGTGCCTTATTCCAGTGTTTGCTCTGGGAAGAGCACAGGAACTGTTGTTAATTTTAGGTTGGTTAATGTACAAAATAATTTCGATATGTTTGTGTGTGTGTTAAATATTTCCCATATTTTACCAATGTTGATATTTTCTTCTTGTTAAGAAACAAATATGTCACAGGAAAAAGCTTGTTATTTTGCTTTAATATATTTTGTTGAAATTATGTGAATGAAGCTTATATCCCTTGGCATTGAAACATTGAAAAACCACTTTAAACAAGTATTAATATCTTTATTTCTGTCACTTCATTTGTGTAGATTTTTTTTCATAGACAGTTTAAATATTTTCTTAGATGAATATTGGTCAAACCATCCAGAACTTCATGACATTCCAATCTACTATGCCTCCTCGCTGGCCAAGAAGTGTATGAGTGTGTACCAGACCTACATCAATGCCATGAATGATAAGATTCAAAAACAGATTGCTGTCAGCAACCCTTTTGTGTTCAAGCATATATCTAATTTAAAGGTACTGCAGTTTTTCATGTTCAGACACTTTATGTGTCTCTTATTGTATATTCTAATCACTGTGTCTGTCCACATTGACGCCATGTAGTGATCCGTTAATTAGAACTGAGTCTTCTAAATTTGCATACATCAGATATGTATATATTTGTACATTTTAAATTAACTTCTCTTAAACTGCCATGCAACATGTCATGTCTAAGTATATTTGAGTAATTAAAACGTACAAATATATACATATCTGATGTATGCAAATTTAGAAGACTCAGTTCTAATTAACGGATCACTACACATATGTTGTGAACCGTCTAAAATGACTTTAACTTTAATTTATAACTGTACTGAATTCCAGTGTATCAATTTCCATTAACGAATTAACTAATCTATGGGCTCCGACATGACTCCAGATTCGACTCAGTCTTTCACTTTACGTGCACAGAGAAGCATAACAGAACAACCTCACATCTTCAGTCTCAGATCAAAAGTCTCTTTATTATGGGCAAGTTTCAAGTTATATACAGATTATCTACAGGGAATCTATGTGTACATGTGGCTGCTTCTTATTTACATACGTGTACATGTGGCTGCTACTTATTTACATACTAATTGTTGTGCAATATTAACAGGTGATATGCATCTGTCTCAAGCATAGGCCTACCTATGGGCCTTTACAGAAAATAATATTTAAATGTATACAGGACAGACGCAAATTAGATAATAACATGTTGATTAACTATGACTACACAATGTGGAATTTATGCAGGATTCCACACGCCTTCCCCTCTTTATAAAAAATAATGGTACATTATTTTAAAATGACATCAACATGAACAACCTGTATTCCCAGAATATAAAAATCCTTTTAATTAAACCCATTTAAACAGTTGTGCCAAATTTTAAATTTAATCTGTAATACTTGATCTGTAAACATGAATCCTACAAAACAAATTTTACCTTTTCCTGAGGATTAAAATTAAACATCATATTCAACCTAGATACTCTCGCAACAATCACAACAATGGAATAATGATAATTATTATGATATTAACACCGTTTTATGCCCAATTCCGTCCTTATAAATTTTATATAGGATACTTCATAAAATTATATTTTACCAAATATATGTATTCAATTATTATTATTATATCCCAATAATCATTTGCTTTTAAACAAATTACACTTATGACATATACATATTAATGAATGCTCCACTTATAACACGTCATATACAATACTCTGGAATGATACGCAGATCTTCAACAGATTTTGTTTTTCATTCTGTTAGGGTGTCCAGTTCACCCAACCTCTACCAGGAAGACCTGGCAGAGTAACCGGATTAGTCGCCGGACTACTCGACTCTTCTTCTGTAATATGCACTTTTTCGCTGATTTAAAAGTTCGGTATCCGGACTGTTTCAGGGTCTTGTGATGTGGTGTGGGTGTGGCAGTCTTTTCCTTCCAGGACCGTTACGTATCATAGAACTGGACCCTGATCCAGGGTTACAGTGTCGCAGACCTTGACGCTGAAAGAGACCCTTGCCACCAAAACCCATGCAAAAGATTGCAATAAGGACACACCGACACCAAATCCGAAACCGAAGAAACCGATCCCGACAAAAACAATATCCATTACAAATAAATTGTGGTTAATCTAATCCTAACATAGGCATCTATAGATAATCAGTCGTCTCGTCTAGAGGAAAAAAAATTGGAATCATTAATATAACATACATTGTAAAATAGGATTTTCCACATATTTCATCTTTTTTTTTCAATTCGGGGCTGTGGTTCTCCGGAGTGAGGCTCGTCTCACCTAAAGGAAAAAATTAAAGGCTTTAATAAAAAATAAAACATTCAAAAATCAATATCCAGCACTGCCGGACCTACAATTATCGTTCTGACCTGCACTTGCTAGGCCAAATAAAATAAATTTCCTCAAAATTTGTAGGTCTTATGTGTCTTTTATAGTACACCCATACATTTATTAAACATTAAAATATAATCTCATGGACACTCTTCACATCTTGTTTTGAAGTTCCCTTCACTTCTCGACTTTTCCGTCTGGAAAATACAAAGAAAAATACATGTTCATATNTGTGGAATTTCCAACTATTACCGTATTTTACTATTTTATATGGGAGGACGGTTGTGGTCGGTTGTGCTAGGTTGAGGCATTTTCTCTACTTCTATGGTTGAGGACGGTGTACACTGCCACAGCCTCGTTGTGGAATCACCGCCACAGCCTCGTTGCGGAATCCACCTTGAAAATGGCGACCTTGACCCGATTACTACCTCGAAGGGTGTACCACCAGAAAATTCAATAAAACTTCTTTCTGGTATAAAAGTAAGTTTATTTTTACTATGCAAAACCCAAGTGCGATCTCATAGAGGTTTGCCATGCGTCCATTTCGGTCCATTTCGGCCCATTTCAGTCCATTTCTATCCATTTCTATCCATTTCTATGTTTTAAAGGACCGCTTCAGCTGTACTAACCCCCCCCCCCTTCCCAATACTACCATTCGCTATAAGTACATTATGTAGCTGTGAACAGATAACATATTTGAGTTCAGATATCACTGGAAACTCTTTTTTCAGGATGCATATGCTGTTTCTGGTACTCTGAACAATGGAAATGGCAGAGGCATAACAAGGTAACCTCAACTTGTTCAAGACCTCGCTGTAAAACTCCCGGTGCAGTCGAAATTCATATGACTACCGAGCAAAAAGTACAATTTGCAGAATGGTATAAATAATGCATATTTTTTCCAAGATCACTGGAATATCATCCAGTAACTTACAAAGGTTTGATCACGAGCTGGTCGCTCTCTTCGGCGGGAACTTGAAAGTCGGCCCTTCTTTTTGCTGTCATGCTTCTAAACCGGAAACCACGCTTCATGCGCGTAGCATTCTGGGAAATAAACAATATGTCAGCGCCCATGACTAATGCGTAGCTCATGTGAGTTATGACTTGAACCAAGGAGTTATAACAGATGTTATAACTCCTTGCTTGAACTATATTTTGATCGCTTCTCTGTTTTATCAACTCTTCTTTTGTAAATAATTAATTAAGTTAAGTAAAATAATGCACATCTTTATGGTTTAAACCAAAGTTCATCTTTATAGTAAAAGTATTAGCTAAAATTTTCTGACATTAAATTACTCTTAAGTTGGATTAATTGTACACGCTGATTGTTGATATTATTATTAATTTATACACCTCCTTGGAATTTCATCATGAAGCAACATGAACTGCGTTATCATTAAGATAAACTTAAAAATGGTTTTAGCAAACTTTTCTGTCGTTCTAACCGAAATGAAACAGTCTACAGAAAAATGTTTACTGATAATTGTTTAAATTGATGATTATATTTCAGGTATTCAAGATGCATGTAATACATATATGATGCTATCAAAAATAGACATGATGATATTAAGGAGAACTTTGGGTTCAAATTCACTTTTCTCACAGGACTTGGCTCTACGTTATATTTGCCCAGTTAAAGGTGTGGCGGTATTTTCAACTTGGAGTTCATTTTGTTTTGGAAAAGACTTGCCAAAGAGAGAAAGGAGATTGCAGATAAGAGAACCAAGGAAAGTTATATTTTCACAAAAACATTGGTCATGTCCACAAAAGCTTGATCAAAAGAGATGGCTCTCTTTAGGCACATACAGTGACAATGCCCAAAGCAAGATGTTTGCAAACAAATGCCTTTATCACGATTTTTCTGGTAAATGTGCATGTAACAGAACATATAAAATAAGATTTGCTTTACATAAAAGGACCAATGTTATGTACAAAGATTCATTTTTTCAACAAGAAAGGAAATACAGCAAATCGAATCTATATTTACCACATTTAACAAGTGCTTCAATTTTAATGTCTTCAGTCAAGGCTAAGCAAAGTTATAATTGTCAACAAGAAAGAACAAAAATGAAGACTGCAAAAGATTTGTTTGGATTCTCTTTAAATGATAAAGAAGTAAGAAGAGTTTTAGAATGCACCTGCAGAGAATATGAGCAAAATGAGGAGGTGCTGGAAAAGAGCTATACCAATTTTGATTCTGGAGAAAAGAGAAATGCAAGAGAAAATCTTTTAAGGGAAGCTTCTCTAGTTGAGAAATACCTGGAATTTATAGAAAAAGAGAATGAATTGAAAGAAATGGATAAAATGCTAAAAGGCAAGTTTAAATAAGTTTTGCATATTGATATAGTGCAGAAGATCAATTCTAAATAGCATACAAGTATACTATTACTTAATTTTTATGTTGGTTATTTTTTGGAATCAAACTTTGTGCTAACATTGAAAGGGATTATGATGATTGTAAGGCACGTTTAGATTTTAATTGGAATGTGTTATAAAATAAATTGTTATTATAATTATTATGAATTTTGTGTTAAGTTAAATATTGGTGTTTCTTACAAAATTTTTTTAAAGAATTTATTTTTGTTTCTTCAATTCAGAAGATGGAAAAGAAGATAAAGATATAGCAAAGATGTTAAAAAAAGAAAAAGAAGAAAATCTGAAAGCTATGGATATACTTGAAAAGGAGGTAACTTTCAATTGGAAACTTAAGTACAAGTTAATAATGAAATGGTCAGTTAAATTGCTCTTAAATGTATTGAGGGTTGAAAAATGAAGGCTAATACATTTACTTATTTTGTGATTTTCTGGAGGTTAAAGCATTTGCTATGTATAGCGATCTCTAGGAGCAAAATTTGATTAGACTTTAATGAGTTTCAATAAAAAAGTCACCATGATAATTAAACATGAATTTATGTTTATTGTGGTGTTAATTATAGTTTTAAACTTCACACCAAAACCTCTGTGGATTAATGTGGAGATCACAGTGCCATACTAATATTTATATAGCACATTACATATGCTGGACATCAAGTCATAACTTTTTACAAATAAATATCCTTTCTGTTTCAGATACTGACACTATTGGTTCCACCAAACACTGGTCCCACTGACGACTGTGATGTAATAATGGAGTTCAGTTCAGGGGCTGGTGGACAAGAGGCCATGTTGTTTTGTGCAGAAATTTTTAGTATGTATCAGAGATATGCTGCATACAAAGGATGGATATTTGACATCATACGCTATGAGACCCAGCAGTCTTCCTCTTCTGTTGTATTGAGTAAAGCTAGTGTGGCTGTGTCAGGCCCTGGTGTGTATAGATGTTTGAAATATGAAGGTGGGGTGCACAGAGTGCAGAGGATTCCTCTCACTGAGAAAGGAAGTCGGATTCACACCAGCACCATGTCTGTTGCTGTTCTGCCACAGCCCTCAGATGTAAGTATAGAACTGTTGAGTGCACCCAGTGTTCCTTCCATTTCTTCATATATATGTACCTTGCCATACTTATTTACCAAATATGTCATACACTATTTTTGTTAATATAACTAGGTAACATAGGTATGCGAGCCCTTACTCATACTCATATTTCCAGTCCCGCAAGCCCACAGGCACATTGATTTATGTTTCTGCCCTCATTAAGTCTTCACATAGTGTATGCCTCTCAGAAAGCAGTTTCAACACATGGAAAAACCAGGCAGAAACCTTGCTGCTGTATTCTGTTTCCTTTTGTCCAGTCACTCAGCATAATTAACTTTTTTCAGCTGCATTTTATGTAATAATGTAAAAAAAAGTACGACAAATATTGAGGAGAATCATAGAAATAACAATAGTTCAAAATGTTACAGTTTGGTTAAATGGTGTATTCATTTCAACATGCTAAAACATTGACAGTTCTGAGTAAAACATTTCATGCTGTCATGTACTTGTATTGTGTCCACTTCAGTGTTTTCTCTTTATATGTATGGAATTTAAATATATGGAATTTACAAGGTTAAAGTTTTGATATTTTACCCCTTACATTTCAGATTGATGTGCAGTTGAACTCTTCTGACTTGGAGATCCAGACAATGCATGCTTCAGGTCCTGGAGGACAGCATGTCAATAAGACAGAAAGTGCTGTAAGAATAAAACACATACCAACTGGTAAAGTACCTGTACATCACTTCATATTTGGATTTCAAAGTTAGAATATCAGTTCTTTGTTTTAGATTTGTACTCTAAATAAAATGGGACATGGATCTATTAGCAGTTCGTTCATTGTTTGCTGCATTGTTTGCTTGTTTGGCTAGTAGATGACACATTTGAAAACGTCCCCCAAGGCAGTGAATTTAGTTTGAATCAAGTGAGATTTTGCAAGATTTGGCCAAGAATTCACTCAAAAGTCATGGCAGATGATCCAGATTTTTCTTATTTTCATCATCATACTTATAGGCCTGGTAGTCAGTTCCCAGCGGGAGCGAAACCAACATCAAAATCAAAGCCTAGCGTTGAAGATGCTAAGATCTATGTAAGTATTTTTTTCTTAATTTTTGGTGTCCTAAGGCTAAAAAAATGTGATTCAGATATTGAATCCCCTCTATTTTTGAAAATGGTAGTTTTGTAAAATTGGTGGAACTATGTTTAATAATAGAAAGTGATTTCAAGTAATCTTTTATTTTTGTTATGAATTACATTTAAGCAAATTGAATTTTGCAATTTTAGTTTAATGTCTGCAATATTTTAATGGACAGGCTTTACAACAAAGAGCTTGAAGAAAGACAGAGCAAATTCAACTCACAAAGAAAACTACAGGTTGGTGGTATGGACAGATCAGAAAAAATACGCACGTACAACTTCCCCCAGGACAGAATCACAGACCATCGTGTCAAGGAAACCTTTCATGGGGTTGAGGATTTTATGGAGGGAGGTGTTGCTTTAGATGATATAGTGGAGATTCTGCAGCAGGAGGCCATGAAAGAGAGATTAGCAGAAAGATTAAAGGAATATGAAAATAATCAGCAGCCTAAAAAGAAATCCTCATAATATTATTTGTCTACAGTTAAAAGCTGTTTACTGGTATTGCAGCAACATAACCTTCTTGCTTTCTGCCTTTAACAACTGTAAATTAAATTTATCCCCCAAAGTGTACAGAAAAAAGTACTCTGGAACATCAGCCTGGCTTCATACTCTGATAGCATGAAAAGAATAGGAAGAATACCCTCTATCTACAGTATTCGTTTACTGGATATAAAATATGTCAAACATCCACAATAGGTGTTTCCAGCCAATTAATTAATTAATTAATTGCTGGTGTACTACTCTCTGCTAGGGCTGCAAATAATTATGTTCACTTTTTTCCAACGCGTCCCTGTAACTTTTGTCCAGATGGAAGCAAGTAAAACTGCATGCATGCAGATGAGATTGTATCTGCTCTGCAGGAGCTGGGCTTCTTGCTGATATGATAAATGTTTGTTAAGCAACCTGGCCCCTGTAACTCAAAAGCATCGCGTATTGCGAATAGCAATATCACATAGAGGCTACTATGTATTATATGGGGCGAGTATGGGTGAGTTAAGGAATCGAGACGCTTGCGCTCACTCACAATGTTTTCAGGTTACTGGCCCTGGCTTGGCTTGGCTGTCTGCTGAAACAAGTCGTGGTTTGAGGAAACACTCTGAAATATCAAGCTTATTCTTATTTTTATTTGTCACAGAAGAGCAAGTTATTAAGGTCAGAGCAATTAACTGCCTTGATTACTATCAGGGGACTTGGAAGGGACTTGTTAAATGACAGTGCCTCAGTAGTTGTGCAAACAATTACCAGCTAGTAATCATCCTTGAGATTTCATTACAGGGTCACAGTTCAGAAAAGTTCCATCAATTCATCCAGAGACATATCAGTGAATATCTACTAAAAATCTATCTGCGGCCCAGGTAGAGGGTACTGCTTTACAGTTATTTCATGAAATGAAGCAAACAACAGAGATATGTTTTAGATTTTATATGAATTTAATTTTCAAAAATAAAATTTCTGTATACACTGTTGATGTTTCAATAAATTAATCAATTAATTAGTTAATTTGTTGATAAGCATACAAACAGCAAAACACAGCTAAAGTTTTTCAATACCTGAACAGTGCAATAAAATATATTTTAATTCATATAGCAGTTTTCATTTTGGTGAAACGATTGTACATATCCTAACAATAAAAAAACAGAAACATCCTGGCCTTTATTCTGGTTTTCTTTAGAACAAAAATTATATCTTGGACGGTACCATATATAAAATGTTACTCTGGTTTCAATATTACATAACTTGAATTCAAATGAAGAACAAATGTCAAGATGTTTCATTTTATATTATCTGTCAGATATATGAAAATTTATAAGGAAATGCACTGTAAAATATACAGTAATGTTCTAGATCAGCTTTATTTTAGTGAATTTATCCTAAATTTATCTTCAGGAAACTAGCCCTAGAAGAGTAGACACTTGGAACAAATTTTTAAATGCAACACAAAAACTATAACAAAAGAACACATTCACACAAAACGTTTGGTAGTGAAATTCATTTCACAAACACTAAAGATACAGGCACACACACATAAAAAATAATGTAAAATCTGGCTTCAATAAGAAACGTCAACAAATATGGAAATGCCTGAACCACTCCAGTATATACAAGTGGTTTCATTAAAGAAGCTCGCTTGTAAAAATTGTCAACATGAATAAATATTTATCAGCAGAACTATTATAAATTCATCTCTACAAATAAGTGTATAGATATAATTCAGTTGATTGCTAAAATAAAAAGGCCAGCAAGTACATTGTGTTATAGGGCTCTCCTTAATTATGATACCTTTAACCGAGTTTCACTTTTTTTTCTTTTTTGTCAACCCGAAAAACACTACTGACTGATTCATCTTCCTCCTGCACATCAATGTTTGGTTAACACCATGAAAGAAAGCCCCTAATACACTATATTAGCCCTTTCAACTTTCAGACATTTTATACATTTAAAGGGCGCAATGACATCAATTTCATGAATGTCATACATAGTCAGGCAGGATTCATGTTGGAAAAAAAAATTTTATTATAATAATTAATATTCTTCATAACTATTATGCCCTCTTTAACTTTCTATCACAGAAATCAATAAAAAAGTAATGAATATAAAACTATACATCTTGGACATGTCTTTCATAGTGGTTATGAGTGTTATTGACAACCACAAGTCTAAAAGCTCCCAGTATCACGGCCACCTGGCGAGCAAATCCATTGATGATATCTATCAAGGGATTAAGTCCAGTCCGTAAGGCTACAAATAAATTGTATAAAAATATAGAAACTGGTTGCAAGATACCATTAAAGATGGCTGACAAGACTGGTTTGATGAGGTAGTCCCCAGTAACGACTAGGATCCCAACAAGAATTGGATGAAGGATGTGTCGCATCACAAATCTGTATAGCTCCACCACAAATATAATGAAGAATCCAACAATAAGCCTTAGGACACCAAAAAACTCCAAGGCAATCCTCCTTGAGATCATCTCTGCCCTGAAAACAATAAAGCAAACCTTGAAAATCTTTAATTTTCTACATATGAAATGCCTTACATTTACAGTAATACACTGGAACTGTTTAAATCTGTATCATCAGGTGAATTCTTGAACAAATCTGTTTTTTAGATATGAATATCTTTTACCATAACCTACAATAAGTCATTTCAAATGTAAAAAAAGGTCTAAAACATGGGGTGTAAATGCTTTTACATTGACAAAAAGCTGGAAATCCAATGAAATGCGCTTACTTGTCTGCAATCTTTGGCAGAGCTGCATCTACCTCATCTGGCCTGGCTGCATAGTACTCTGTGCTACTGTCTTCAAAGTAGTACACATATCTGGGGGGAAAAGGATGACCATTACCAACAACTATTGAGAAGATAAATCTCCTTATAAATGCATTTTGTGTTAATATATTGCAACCTTAAAATAACTGCACTCCAAACTTGTATAAAGCAAAACTGCAGATTACAAACTAAATTGAAAGCAAAGGGGGCAGAGTTTTTATATTAAAATTGTAAAATGTGAATATAATAATTTTTGGTTTTTAATCAACATGATATATTCAAATTTCACATTTCTAACACTTGTAAAATAATTGAAATTTGCCATCACACACAGAAATGGTGGCAATGAAACCAACTAAATGAAAAAACTTATCAAGCAAATGCATTCTGATTCATTGTTTTGAATGTGTTGAATACAAAATGTGAATTTGACAATCCATGGAAAAAGTACTTCAAATGCTATGAAAATCCACTTCATAGCTAAGAGTATTTCATGTTAAAAAATTGCCCTCTTTGCTATTAAAATGTAAACTGTAAAAATGAGATTAAAGGTCAATACACATACCAATATCATGAGAATTAATGACTAATTTAAAAGTTAAAATTATTACATTTTTATAATGAAAAACAAAATTTCATTTATCAGCATTATAGTCACTTGGTGTGTATGACTCAAAACCATGATTATTGAAAAATAATTTCAAAAACAAAAACATACTTATTATCATCAGGATCAGTGTGATGAACTACTGTTTTGACTTTTCTCTCTTTCTTTATTTGGTTTGGATCCTTTCCATTTACGTCTTCATTAGGCTTACTAACTACAGCAAAGTGGTGCAGAGGAGAGGTGTTGTCTTGCTCAGGCATATTTTCAACTAGAACTTCTTGTGACGTATTAGCCTATGAAAATATGAAAGTCCCAAGGTTATAAGCTGGAAATTAGCAACAAAAATTGTAATAAAACCACAAGCATGTTATGTCACATGTGAAGTCTGACATACACATCAATATTTATTGTAAAATGAAGACTAATAAAGTAACAACAGATTCTTCAGTGAACAGCTTGGAATTATACTCAACCAATTTATGTCTCCTTAAGGAAATCTAACTGATATACATTAACAATACTGTTACTTGACACTGTGCAGTCATCCCCCTTCCTCCTGTCTCTGTCCTAATGCTTAAATCACTGGTAGGTAAGGTCGCATTCAGAACAGATGATCCTCAGATCTACTGGTCTGCAGATCAAATATGGGGGATTGTACATGAAAGCAAGACCGCCTAATCTTTTAATGGTCTCCCCACTTCCACGTGGAGTAAATTTCGCCTTTATGGTTTTACTGCTAGGCCCCTGCAGGGAAGGCACATATGGAGGCAGGGAGGGATTAGGCGGATTATTTGTGTCATCTTGCTTTTTTCATTTCTACATGAATGACATAAATTACATATTTCCTTTTACCTGATGTTTTGGACTTTTCTTGAATTTCTGACTGAGTTTACTTCCAAGGTTTTTGAAGCTCTTTAAAGAACTTCCAGACTTTTGATTTTGGTCCTCTGGTTCTACATCTATTCAAACACAAGACATAGGTTTTAAGATAATTCTTTTTCACTAGTGCTCCAAAACAATGATTAAAATTCTCTTGTTTTAAACAAAAATCAATACTTTTCCCATTGCAGTAAGTGAGTAAACGTGTAAGTTGTTTAGAGAAACATTACTAACTGAGAACAAAAAACAACATATAAATTCTGTTAAATATTTTTTTATAAATAAAATTTAGAATTGAAAAAAATAATGGTACATATATTCAATGGTACATATCAGGAAACACTTCAAAGTTTGAAAGAATATTTGCCACTTAAATCAAAATTTTAAAGTCTGAAATTAGCTTTGAAATACCAATATGTAATGATAAAAGCTAATTTAGACAAATATAAAGTAAAGATGGAAATAATGGAAAACTCGAGATTTAAGAGATAGGAAGCTAATAAACAATGTGGCTTAGTACCTATAGTGGTTTGGCCTTTCTTCAAATCCTGGCGCAATTCTGCTAACACCCTTTCCTCTGCCTCTGAATCATCCCATGAATCCAGAGCTGCAAGCAATTAGTATTCATAACATTGATTTTTTGTAATGCACATAATAATATGTAAAAATGTTAGATACAAAGTAGTTATAACTTAATGAAAAGTGAACCAACCAGTAGTCTTAGAGTAAAGAGGACATTCCTGAGCAATTGTTAACCATGTTTCCTTCTGAAAACTTTTCAAATATCAGAAATCAAATCCTGCCTTTCATCAATCACCATTTCCTGTCATTTTTTCAACAAATTAAAATGCATGTTATGAAATCAAAAATACATCCAAGATATCTTCTCATGAGGTGATACCAATGTATTTTTCTTATTTAAAAGAAATATTGTACTTAGAGAGCGTGCTGTGAGCAAACTGAGAAGAACAAACTTGTTTCCATAATATCTTACCTACTGTGTCCCCACTTGCAGCTGTTGGGCTCTGGGACTCGGTTCAGGATCATATGTATTTCCTTTGCGATCTTTACCTGGAGGTCTGGAAGCAGGCTGCTCACGATCCCTGGGAACTGAAATACAATAAAATCCCTTTGATTTTTTTTTAACAAAAATCAAACACAAGTTAATTTCTGTAAAATGTCTGCGCAATATTAATTATGCTTTGAGGGCAAAATTTCACCTGTTAGAGCTCCTTTGAAATCATAAGGGGGAGTTTCTTCCTTTTGATTTCTTTTGGTTCTTTTCTTTGACTTGTTAGGCTGTGACTGGGAAATTGAGACGGACACACTCTCCTCTTCACTGTCACCACCACGATCAGTGAAAGTGAATCCTCCCAAAGGATCGCTGATAATAAAATATAATTATGATCACAATAAAAAACACTCTTAAGCTTCAACTTTGATTCTGACAAGCAGAGCAGCCATTTTTATGGGTGCTTTCAAACAATTCAAATGACCGCAAGTTAGAAGCTCCAGGAACAGTGGTCAAAAAAAAAAAAAAAAAAAAAAAATTTAAAAAAATAAATAAATAAATAAATAAATAAATAAATTAATTAATTAATAAATAAATAAATAAATAAGTTTTAAAAAATTATTAGTCTGAAGGTTTATTTGCCTGAAAGATCAATTGTAAAAAAGGTCCTTTGCTCTAAAGATTTGTTACTCTTAAAGTTATCCTCAAAATACACTTTGTTGAGAGTTAGCAGCATATTGGTTGAATGCAGAAATTACCAAAGAAAACTGCTTCCTTTATCTTTTTTGTAGTTTAAATGGAGCCAACATCCTGCTAAAAAATCTGTAACCATGAGATAATGAGGTACCAGGCCAATCAAACCTTGGAACCAATAAACTTCATTAAGGTTTTTTGCTCTATCAAAGTAGACCCATTTTATGGTCCAGCATCACTATGTATAAAGGTTAAATAAATCACCTTGCAGTATCTTATGTATGATGTGAACCAAGAAGATAAAAAGCATATCAGAAAACAAAGCAAAAAAACTATTGCAATGCAGATGGCAAACTTGTAATACTTACTTGGGCTTTTCCTTTCCAGCTTTTTTCCCTCTTCCCTCTCCATGTCTTTTTGACTTTTGGGGCTCAGACTGCCTCGGTGATTTCATACCTGAAGGACAAAAATATTTTGTTGTTCATACTTCTCACTTTGTTTTTTTTAAACTAGTAACTTCATATCTGATGCTTTAGATTAATTAACATATATTCTAAACAGCTAGTGCATTCAATGCTAGAAATGAGCTTCTGCATTCTATTTAACACAAGCTTTCAATACTAAGCTACCAAGTACCAGTAGGTAAAATATGAATAAACCATGCATTAAGGAAAAGCAGTTACTTCTATCAGCAGGTGTAGGCCTTTTTCCCGTTGTATCTCTGACAGGCCTTTCATCTGCAGAGCTCCCCTCTATCTTTGGAACATCCTGGATGACTTCTGAAGGGCTGTCCCACCCAGAAGCCTCGTCACTCTCAGAGTTTCTTCTTTGGCCAAACTGCACAAATAACATGATAAACATTTCTTTTACTAAATTTCAAAAGCTCCTATGAATTATTTGTGACTTGACAGCCATGAACAATCAAAGCAAAGCAGGAGATGGCATATAGCCAAGTGCTGGAAAACAGTCACTGTGTTAAAACTTACCTTAAAGTAAAAAGTGGTCAAGTGGAATATACTGAACATGTACAGTATATGGCTTCTTATTGTAAAACTCATTTTTGGCCATATAATCTCCTGTTCAGCTTTGCCTTATTTGCTGATGCTTGTTGGGTCGAGAATTATTTACTAGTAATGAAGTTTGAACATGGAGCCATATCTTTTATGATAAAACTACTCTACCAAATGGTATAAGAGGTAATGGTGTATATATGGCAATTTTAATAAATGTGTTATAAATACAAACTGATTTTGATTTTATTAATCAATGACTTTATTTATCGTAATGGAAGCCTTGGGTGCCAGTATAAATTACTAGTAAGGTCATTATTTGAGGTTTTAAAATTCACCAACCAATCAAGATTTTCCTGTTGTGGCAAATTTCGCAAGTCGACTGTGATCAACTACAATTTTCTTTAAAAAACGACTAATATCTGTCCTCATCTTTCAAATCATAAAATTTAAAAAAAAAAAAAAAACAAAAATTAACCTTCTTGAGAGCAACAGTTATTTTATAAGTCGAAAGTTTGTATTTGACCTTGGAATCAAACTAGTAGACTTCTAATTTCATTCAGCTGTTAAACAATTCATCCCAACTTCTTCTCAACGGGCGCTACCCAAGAAGTTTCCAAATCGATATAGTAATTTAATCAGAAAAGACTAAATGACAATTAAATCATCGAGTGCCTTTACAAATTAGAAACAGTCTAGAGATATAAAGCATTTCCATAAATCAATGCATCAACTTACCATTTCAATACTCGTAAGTTTCAGCTGTCACGTTCACCCCGATAAAGTTAGAGGTACCATGATAAAGCATAACTCAAGATTGATCAGAATATAAAAACCGATCGTTTGTTATGCTGACCTTCACCTTATGATCGATATCGAGGCAGCTTGTCTTCCTGTCGGGATGGGGAGCGCTACAAATTTGAACGATCTTGTGTTAAAATTGTTCGAGATTGGTGCTGTAAAATTTGGTAATTTCACTTTAAAAAGTGGAATACAATCGCCAGTGTATTTTGATCTAAGAGTGATAATATCTTATCCGGATTTAATGGTAAAATGATGTTTCTATGATCTCAAAACGTGAATGCATTGCTACCGAATGAATGAATGAATGAATGAATGAATGAGAACACGTGTTTTTCCATTATTTGTTATTATTGTTTTACGTTCTTGTGCTACCTTCTTTCGTTCAGGTAATAATTTTTCTCGGTGTAATTTTCAGATAAGACCTTTTTATTACCGCTTAAACAGAATATTAATTTTCATTTGATAAAAAAATTAACCGATTACAGTGACGTCATATTTGCTCCNTTTTTTTTAAAAAAAGCAAAAATTAACCTTCTTGAGAGCAACAGTTATTTTATAAGTCGAAAGTTTGTATTTGACCTTGGAATCAAACTAGTAGACTTCTAATTTCATTCAGCTGTTAAACAATTCATCCCAACTTCTTCTCAACGGGCGCTACTCAAGAAGTTTCCAAATCGATATAGTAATTTAATCAGAAAAGACTAAATGACAATTAAATCATCGAGTGCCTTTACAAATTAGAAACAGTCTAGAGATATAAAGCATATCCATAAATCAATGCATCAACTTACCATTTCAATACTCGTAAGTTTCAGCTGTCACGTTCACCCCGATAAAGTTAGAGGTACCATGATAAAGCATAACTCAAGATTGATCAGAATATAAAAACCGATCGTTTGTTATGCTGACCTTCACCTTATGATCGATATCGAGGCAGCTTGTCTTCCTGTCGGGATGGGGAGCGCTACAAATTTGAACGATCTTGTGTTAAAATTGTTCGAGATTGGTGCTGTAAAATTTGGTAATTTCACTTTAAAAAGTGGAATACAATCGCCAGTGTATTTTGATCTAAGAGTGATAATATCTTATCCGGATTTAATGGTAAAATGATGTTTCTATGATCTCAAAACGTGAATGCATTGCTACCGAATGAATGAATGAATGAATGAGAACACGTGTTTTTCCATTATTTGTTATTATTGTTTTACGTTCTTGTGCTACCTTCTTTCGTTCAGGTAATAATTTTTCTCGGTGTAATTTTCAGATAAGACCTTTTTATTACCGCTTAAACAGAATATTAATTTTCATTTGATAAAAAAATACTTAAATATGCTTAATTTTACTAATCATTTTGTTTATCCATTTCTCAGAAGTTTATAAAAAATTTTACAGATAGACGTCTCAGAACATTTATATCAAGCATCAAAAACAGGTTCTACTTACCAGTCTGTGTGTGGTGTGCCGTATACTGCCTTACCCTTAGCCACAGTTTGTATCATTTATAATACTAAAGTTCTGTTTAACCTTTCATTTTGCATAATTTGTTTATGCACACTTGCACTTAAATACCATGAAATTTTATTAGAGCAAATATGAGAGGGTATATACACAAGGAATCTTTCTTTTTGTGATAATTTAATGAGTTGTCATTGGATGTACGTCACATGCAATTATCTTATAGACTAGTGAATATATTTTAGTATATTAATATTTGCAGACTCGTAAATTTTTTTTTTTTCGATTCAAAATCCATAGACCGATATATTGAAATGTTTTTTCAGTGTATCTCTACTGCTCATAAGTTCCCCATGTTAATACGTAGAAAGGAAGCCAAGGACTATGGAACCAAGAAGATCATAGAAGGTCACTACAAGCCTGGAGATGTGTGCTTAGTTGTAGAAGATGTTGTAACCAGTGGATCAAGTGTTTTGGAGACAGTTTTGGTATGGGTTACACATATTTCAAGAGTATGAAAAATGCTTGACTGACCCTTGTAAACTAAAGTTCATCTCTGAATCATGTTACTTTACATTGTCTTCAGAATGTTTAAGAAAAGTTTCAACTTTGGTAAGTTGATGGACACATAGAAGTTATGTTGCAGTGTATGATTCTAAAAATTATTTTATTGCAGTGCACTCATCTGTAAAGCACTTTTTGTAAAGCACTTTCCAATTTCAGAGGGAAAATCCCATCTTGGTGCTTATTTCTATTTATCTTCAATATTTTTACAACTTTCTCTGAAATTTACAAATGAAATGAGCTGAAATGAGATGAGGTGCAATAAATAGATAAATAAATGAAAATAGAACTGCATTTCTTTTTGCAGTCTCTGCAACAAGAAGAAATTAATGTGACAGATGCTGTTGTGTTGGTGGACAGGGAACAAGGTGGCAAAGATATGCTTAAGACCAAAGGAATTAAACTGCATAGGTAAATGATATGTTTTATTATATTTTGGCCAGAATGTACTTTTTCAGTTTTCAGAATTGCTATTCTCATGTAACATGGAGTATTGACTAGCCCAAAATATGAAGTGCTATTACCAATTCATACAGAGTCAAGTATAGTGTGCTTACATATTTTAGTTTTAATTTTAATCACAACATATTGCATTAATCTTTATATTATTTATGGTTGTTCAAAATGAAATGGTGAATCAAAATGTAGTCCGTATGTGAATATACTTTTGTAAAAGTGGATATTCAAATACTTTTTTCTAAAAAAAAAAAAAAAGCACGCACTAACTCATTTTGAGTAGCCCCTAATTCTGAACAGCGCCTTTGCAAGACAATAGAATTAGGTAAACAGATTAATGTTCCATAAAACATGTCCTTTTAAACATGTTTATCTTTTAACTAATTTTGATAATTAAAACTTCTTTTTCTAGTGTCTGTACTATAACACAAATTTTGGAAGTTCTTGGCAATATGGGAAAGCTGGAGCAAGATGTAATAAACAGGACCAAGCAGTTCATCCATGACAATAGATTTAATCCCAATGGAAATGTGAAAAGGAGTCCAGAGGATGAAGGAGGAGACAGAAGCATCAAACGAGTTAAGAGGGTACCATTCTTTTTGCATGCTTGGTGTTGGGATCTCTGATGTAATGCTTTAAATTTGTAAATGGATGTGCAGATAACAAGTTGACTGATCTACTCACCTTTTGACTTCTGATCCTCTTACCGGAATGGCACTACAAGTAACAATGTGAAACACTGCATGCCTCTGATAATACTTTTTTTTATAATATAAGAATTAAAAGAATAAACAGCATGTTGATAATGGAATCCTAATCAGGTAACATAACTCAATATGCAGTACTTATTGTAAATACCAGTACATGTATGATTTCCACTGTTGTAAGATAATATTCAAGGGGTTGTATTACTTCCAACTAAAATTACTGCTTGCAGATAGGGCATGCAGTGTATGTTCAATTGTTGGAATGATGTTATGTCACATTAAAAGTTCAGTACATTGACTCTATATATTAGTTTCTGACATGTTTTATTTACTTTTTTAA
>NW_019775880.1:271905-296759 GCF_001039355.2 Lingula anatina
CCCCCCCCCCAATGAAATACCTTTATTTGTTTTAGGTACTTACATATGGAGATAGGGCCAAGTTGTGTTCACATTCTGTGGCCAAGTTTTTGTTCACAACAATGGAAGATAAACAGACCAATTTAGCACTATCTGCTGATGTAACAACTGGTGCAGAGCTGCTGAGGGTAAGTTTTGGAAGTTGCTTCATTTAGAAGGTAAAGACAAGTTATGTAATAGAAGCACCCTATGTGTATGTCATATACCTGAGTGTGAAACACAAATAAATGTCATATGCACCTTGCTGACGAGTGGTGTATCTGACATTAGAAACCCATTTATACAACTTCTGATATCGAGATCTAAAGATCCAGATGTGGCATATCTCTCTCACACTCCATATGCCTACATGCCAAATGGCATATAGGCAAGTGGAGTGTATGACAGCTTGATAAAAAAATACAAAAAAGGACAGTAATCCATGACATGTATTAGGTATAAGCTGTTTCCAACTCCAGAAGATTTGAATGATTTAAATCAAATTTAAATGCCTAATATGAGCATTTAAAAGGTATGTCAAAAACCAGGTAATAAAAAAGCTTGACTGTTTATATAATCAGAATTACTTCCGTCAAGAAGGTTATGTTTTCACCTCTGTTTGTCTGCCCGTTCATCACCAGCGTAACTCAAAAAGTTATGGATGGATTTTAATGAAATTTCCAAGATAGGTGAGAAATGGTCTGTGTTGAAAGTAGTTAGATTTGGGTAATGATCCATTAATAAATTATTGGTTAATTATCAGTTATTTTATTTGTCTTGGTGGAGGTCTTTGTTCTCTGAGTGTTCTTCTAGTTTTTAACTCATGTATCTATTCATTCACTTATTAGTAAAGACACTTCTTTGATTTTACAGCTGGCAGATGCAGTGGGGCCCCATATCTGTATACTGAAGACCCACATTGATATTATATCTGACTTCAAACCAGACTTAGTCCATGATTTATCACACTTGGCTGAGAAACATGGGTTTCTAATATTTGAGGACAGGTTAATTTTTATTCAGAATTAAGCAAAAATCCAATATTTCTTTTCATATAATGCATAACTAGATACTGCATATGCATAATATATCTCTTTCACATCCATCATTTTCATAGTTTTTATTTGTAAATGAAAATTTAATCATTTTTTGGTTAAATCTAAGACAAAAGATATTAAAATAATGATTTTTCTTTCACAACTTATTCTTCATTTTTTTTTTTTTACATTACATAGGAAATTTGCAGACATTGGTAACACAGTGAAGCACCAGTACAGCTCTGGGGTGTACAGAATATCAGACTGGTCTCACATCATCAATGCACATGCTCTGCCAGGGCCTGGGATTGTACAGGGTTTAAAGGAGGTAACTGCTTGTCTATGTGTATTGGTCTTTTATATTTTTGTGTCCAGCTTAAAACAGACCAATTTCTTTTTAATTACAGGGTGTTGGTGTCTTGCAGTTAATATGAACAGTTATAAAACAGAATTTAAAGTCAGCTCAAATTGTCTTTGATTTGCAATGCAATATTGCGTAAAACTTTTGTAATATCATTATAAGCAAACATTCAATCATTTTTATTATAATTATTATTATTATTTTTATATAAGGTGGGTCTTGTTAAGGACAGGGCTTGTTTATTAATTGCTGAGATGAGCTCCAAGGGAAATCTTGCCACAGGGGACTATGCTAAAGGTGGGCTTGAAATTTTTGAAAGGCACTGTTACAGCATTCCAGTTGGTGATCTCAGTTGCTAAAAGATCTTTTTTGCAACTTTTATGCTGTTTTAATGTGGTGCATAGATAGTATATACTTTAAACCTTGGCATGTTAATTATTGGGTTATGTCAGGTTTTGTTTGTTTAAGTGTTCTTTCTGCCATGCAAAACAATGTCTGTGGTCTAAATGGATTAACATTTATTGTAAACTGAACATTTAATTTTTTGTGATTGAAATACTAAAAAGATTTGATTTTTCTCCTGTACTCTACAAGGATATGCATATTATATTTTTGATCTGCAACTTAACATTTATCAAGTAACTAATGTGTAATTTTATTTCAGCCACTTTGAAGATGGCAGAGGAACATGATGATTTTGTTATTGGATTTATCACACAGTCCAAGCTGTCAAATGATCCCAACTGGGTTCATATAACTCCAGGTAACACATTTGTTCTCCAGATTAACAAAATAAAGTGAATATTGTACCAGAGATTAAATGTTTTGACTAAAAGAAACATAATTTCATATGTTAAGGTGAAATGATTTGGTAATTTTATGTGGTCATAGGTGTGTGTTCAAAAGATAAGCACACTGTTCTAAAATATGTATATGCTTAAAGTACCATGAAAAAGTACCTTATTGAACTGCATTCATACTCTACAGTGGATATCTAGCAGTTTTTATAAATTTACACGTTGAAAATTAATTATTTAGTACTAGCTAGATTTTGTTCTTTTCAGGAGTAAAATTAACTCGTGGTAAGGACTCCCTGGGCCAGCAATATTTGACCCCCAGAGAAGTGATTTGCGACAAGGAGTGTGACATCATCATAGTGGGCCGTGGCATCACGGAAGCTGAAGATTCAGTTGTAGCTGCTAAGGCATTCCAAGAAGCTGGGTACAATGCATATCTAGAGAGGATGCAAAAAACATAAAAAATTGGAAAGGGACACTGTTATAGCAGTATAAATATTGATTACTAGTGGGTTTCTGTCTCCATCTTAGATAATGCTACTATAGTAGCAGGTTAAAATATAATTTTAACCCATTTAAAATCCAAGCTTTTTCTGAAATATATTTGTATGGGTGGTAAAGTTCAGGCCATAAAATACTTTATGATGTAGTGTTAAGATGTTCTGAATATCTGGGTCCCACAACTCAAAAGCATCACGCGTTGTGACCGAGCGCAAGTGTCTCGATTCCATAACTCGCCCCATATAATACATTGTAGCCTCTATGTGATATTGCTATTCACAATACGCGACGCTTTTGAGCTACGGGGCCCTGATAAGCTTATTTGTGTCATATTTTCTAACAGTTACATGAAGGGAAGACCTTGTCAGCTCTGGCCTTCTATTAGCTTAATGGTTTTAATGTGCAGCATTTTTTCATTCAACTTTAACATCCGCTAGAGTTGCCAGGTACGTGATGTAGTTACCAAATTGGCCTCACTAATTCATGTTGCAAATCACAATATGTTTAGCCACTTGTGACATCTGAAAGTAGTAATTGTATAGCTTTATGACTAGTTATTGAAACAAGNTGGGGGGGTATACTACAAAAGTACCGCCGTCTCTCCTCCGTTTATGGTTTTAGTTCCTTCACCATGGATTTTTACCACTGCAGGCAGTCTGTGAACGCTTGTAAAGTTAGTTACCTTCTCTCGACCAAATACCCTGCAGTAATTCATCATTTTGCTCGGTTAAATATGAAAGAAAATACAGAAAACGAAAACTGAACTACAGACATGGCTTGTTCATGCGCAGCAGACGATTCCGGTCTCCCTCCAGTATGGCTGCCGTTTGTTTTGATGACGCAGGCTCTAATGGGTCAATACTTAAATATGCTTAATTTTACTAATCATTTTGTTTATCCATTTCTCAGAAGTTTATAAAAAATTTTACAGATAGACGTCTCAGAACATTTATATCAAGCATCAAAAACAGGTTCTACTTACCAGTCTGTGTGTGGTGTGCCGTATACTGCCTTACCCTTAGCCACAGTTTGTATCATTTATAATACTAAAGTTCTGTTTAACCTTTCATTTTGCATAATTTGTTTATGCACACTTGCATAATTTCAAATGGCCATTTTCAATATCCAGTGAATTAATAACTATTTGCCTGTGTGTTATTGTAACATAAGAGATAAATAAAAGCATAAGTTGTTGTATTTTTATTTCTGGTTGAGTTTTAAGATAATTAAAAAGAAAAAAAACTGACAGTTATATTTATATAAGTGGGTAGCATGTGTGTCACCCTTTTTAAATACCATGAAATTTTATTAGAGCAAATATGAGAGGGTATATACACAAGGAATCTTTCTTTTTGTGATAATTTAATGAGTTGTCATTGGATGTACGTCACATGCAATTATCTTATAGACTAGTGAATATATTTTAGTATATTAATATTTGCAGACTCGTAAAAATTTTTTTTTTCGATTCAAAATCCATAGACCGATATATTGAAATGTTTTTTCAGTGTATCTCTACTGCTCATAAGTTCCCCATGTTAATACGTAGAAAGGAAGCCAAGGACTATGGAACCAAGAAGATCATAGAAGGTCACTACAAGCCTGGAGATGTGTGCTTAGTTGTAGAAGATGTTGTAACCAGTGGATCAAGTGTTTTGGAGACAGTTTTGGTATGGGTTACACATATTTCAAGAGTATGAAAAATGCTTGACTGACCCTTGTAAACTAAAGTTCATCTCTGAATCATGTTACTTTACATTGTCTTCAGAATGTTTAAGAAAAGTTTCAACTTTGGTAAGTTGATGGACACATAGAAGTTATGTTGCAGTGTATGATTCTAAAAATTATTTTATTGCAGTGCACTCATCTGTATAGCTCTTTTTGCTCCTTCCAATTTCAGAGGGAAAATCCCATCTTGGTGCTTATTTCTATTTATCTTCTATATTTTTACAACTTTCTCTGAAATTTACAAATGAAATGAGCTGAAATGAGATGAGGTGCAATAAAAAGATAAATAAATGAAAATAGAACTGCATTTCTTTTTGCAGTCTCTGCAACAAGAAGAAATTAATGTGACAGATGCTGTTGTGTTGGTGGACAGGGAACAAGGTGGCAAAGATATGCTTAAGACCAAAGGAATTAAACTGCATAGGTAATTGATATATTTTATTATATTTTGGCCAGAATGTACTTTTTCAGTTTTAAGTGATACACAGTTTTAGTTATGGAATTGCTATTCTGATGTAACATGGAGTATTGACTAGCCTAAAATATGAAGTGCTATTACCAATTCATACAGAGTCAAGTATAGTGTGCTTATGTATTTTAGTTTTGATTTTAATCACAACATATTGCATTAATCTTTATATTATTTATGGTTGTTCAAAATGAAATGGTGAATCAAAATGTAGTCCGTATGTGAATATACTTTTGTAAAAGTGGATATTCAAATACTTTTTTCTAAAAAAAAAAAAAAAAAAAAGCACGCACTATCTCATTTTGAGTAGCCCCTAATTCTGAACAGCGCCTTTGCAAGACAATAGAATTAGGTAAACAGATTAATGTTCCATAAAACATGTCCTTTTAAACATATTTATCTTTTAACTAATTTTGATAATTAAAACTTCTTTTTCTAGTGTCTGTACTATAACACAAATTTTGGAAGTTCTTGGCAATATGGGAAAGCTGGAACAAGATGTAATAAACAGGACCAAGCAGTTCATCCATGACAATAGATTTAATCCCAATGGAAATGTGAAAAGGAGTCCAGAGGACGAAGGAGGAGACAGAAGCATCAAACGAGTTAAGAGGGTACCATTCTTTTGCATGCTTGGTGTTGGGATCTCTGATGTAATGCATTAAATTTGTAAATGGATGTGCAGATAACAAGTTGACTGATCTACTCACCTTTTGACTTCTGATCCTCTTACCTGAATGGCACTACAAGTAACAATGTGAAACACTGCATGCCTCTGATAATACTTTTTTTTATAATATAAGAACTAAAAGAATAAACAGCATGTTGATAATGGAATCCTAATCAGGTAACATAACGCAATATGCAGTACATATTGTAATTACCAGTACATGTATGATTTCCACTGTTGTAAGATAATATTCAAGGGGTTGTATTACTTCCAACTAAAATTACTGCTTGCAGATAGGGCATGCAGTGTATGTTCAATTGTTGGAATGATGTTATGTCACATTAAAAGTTCAGTACATTAACTCTATATATTAGTTTCTGACATGTTTTATTTACTTTTTTAATTTTTGGTTTATGTTCTTTACTGCAGAGATTAATGTGTGATTCTTTAACTATGAAAACCCTCCCAAACCTTTATTTGTTTTAGGTACTTACATATGGAGATAGGGCCAAGTTGTGTTCACATTCTGTGGCCAAGTTTTTGTTCACAACAATGGAAGATAAACAGACCAATTTAGCGCTATCTGCTGATGTAACAACTGGTACAGAGCTGCTGAGGGTAAGTTTTGAAGTTGCTTCATTTAGAAGGTAAAGACAAGTTATGTAATAGAAGCACCCTATGTGTATGTCATATACCTGAGTGTGAAACACAAATAAATGTCATATGCACCTTGCTGACGAGTGGTGTATCTGACACTTGAAACCCATTTATACCACTTCTGATATTGAGAACTAAAGATCCAGATAAGGCATATCTCACTCACATTCCACGTCTATATGCCAAATGGCATATAGGCATATAGAGTGTATGACAGCTTGATAAAAAAATACAAAAAAGGACAGTAATCCATGACATGTATTAGGTATAAGCTGTTTCCAAATCCAGAAGTTTTGACTGATTTATATCAAATTCAAATGCCTAATATGAGCATTTAAAAGGTATGTCAAAAACCAGATAATAAATAAGCTTGTCTGTTTATATAATTACCTCCGCCAAGGAGGTTATGTTTCCCACCTGTGTTTGTCTGCCCGTTCATCACCAGCGTAACTCAAAAAGTTAAGGATGGATTTTAATAAAATTTCCAAGATAGTCGAGAAATGGTCTGTGTTAAAAGTAGTTATATTTTGGTGATGATCCATTAATTAATTAATGGTGAATTATTAGTTATTTTATTCGTCTTGGTGGAGGTCTGTGTTCACTGAGTGTTCTAGTTATTAATTCATATATCTATTTGTTCACTTATCAGTTTAGACACTTCTTTGATTTTACAGCTGGCAGATGCTGTGGGGCCCCATATCTGTATACTGAAGACCCACATTGATATTATATCTGACTTCAAACCAGACTTAGTCCATGATTTATCACACTTGGCTGAGAAACATGGGTTTCTAATATTTGAGGACAGGTTAATTTTTATTCTGAATTAAGCAAAAATCCAGTATTTTTTCATATAATGCATAACTAGATACTGCATATGCATAATATATCTCTTTCACATCCATCATTTTCGTAGTTTTTATTTGTAAATGAAAATTTAATCATTTTTGGTTAAATCTTAAACAATAGATATTAAAATAAATTATTTTTCCCAACTTTATTCTTCATTGTTTTGAAACTATACATAGGAAATTTGCAGACATTGGTAACACAGTGAAGCACCAGTACAGCTCTGGGGTGTACAGAATATCAGACTGGTCTCACATCATCAATGCACATGCTCTGCCAGGGCCTGGGATTGTACAGGGTTTAAAGGAGGTAACTGCTTGTGTATGTGTATTGGTCTTATATTTTTGTGTCCAACTTAAAACAGACCAATTTCTTTTTAATTACAGGGTGTTGGTGTCTTGCGGGTAATATGAACAGTTATGAAACAGAATTTAAAATCAGCTCAAATTGTCATTGATTTGCAATGCCATATTACGTAAAACTTTTGAAATCATAATGTGCAAACATTCAATAATTTTTATTATTATTATTTTTGTATAAGGTGGGTCTTGTGAAGGACAGGGCTTGTTTATTAATTGCTGAGATGAGCTCCAAGGGAAATCTTGCCACAGGGGACTATGCTAAAGGTGGGTTTGAAATTTTTGAAAGCCACCGGTACAGCATTCCAGTTGGTGATCTCAGTTGCTAAAAGATCTTATTTGAAACTTTTTATGCTGTTTTAATGTGCTGCATAGATAGTATATACTTCAAACCTTGGCATGTTAATTATTGGGTTATGTCAGGTTTTGTTTGTTTAAGTGTTCTTTCTGCCATGCAAAACAATGTCTGTGGTCTAAATGGATTAACATTTATTGTAAACTGAACATTTAATTTTTTGTGATTGAAATACTTAAAAGATTTGATATATCTCCTGTACTCTACAAAGATATGCATATTATATTTTTGATCTGAAACTTAACATTTATCAGGTAACTAATGTGTAATTTTATTTCAGCCACTTTGAAGATGGCAGAGGAACATGATGATTTTGTTATTGGATTTATCACACAGTCCAAGCTCTCAAATGATCCCAACTGGGTTCATATAACTCCAGGTAACACATTTGTTCCCAGATAAACAAAATAAAGTGAATATTGTACCAGAGATTAAATGTTTTGACTAAAAGAAACATAATTTCATATGCTAAGGTGAAATAATTTGGTAATTTTATGTGATCGTGGGTGTGTGTTCAAAAGATAAGCACACTGGTCTAAAATATGTATCTGCTTAAAGTACCATGAGAAAATACCTTATTGAACTGCATTCATACTCTACAGTGGATATCTAGCACTGTTTTTATAAGTTTACACATTGAAAATTAATTATTTAGTACTACCTAGTTTTTATTCCTTTCAGGAGTAAAATTAACTCGTGGTAAGGACTCCCTGGGCCAGCAATATTTGACCCCCAGGGAAGTGATTTGCGACAAGGAGTGTGACATCATCATAGTGGGCCGTGGCATCACTGAAGCTGAAGATTCAGTTGTAGCTGCTAAGGCATTCCAAGAAGCTGGGTACAATGCATATCTAGAGAGGATGCAAAAAACATAAAGAATTGGATAGGGACACTGTTATAGCAGTATAAATATTGAGTACTAGTGGGTTTCTGTCTCCATCTTAGATAATGCTACTATAGTAGCAGGTTAAAATATAATTTTAACCCATTTAAAATCCAAGCTTTTCCTGAAATATATTTGTATGGGTGGTAAAGTTCAGGCCATGAAATACTTTATGATTTAGTGGTAAGATGTTCTGAATATCTGGGTTCCGCAACTCGAAAGCATCACGCATTGCGACTGAGCGCAAGCGTCTCTATTCCATAACTCGCCCCATGTAATACATTGTGTGATATTGCTATTCACAATACGCAATGCTTTTGAGGTACGGGACCCTGATAAGCTTATTTGTGTCTTATTTTCTAACAGTTACATGAAGGGAAGACCTTGTCAGCTCTGGCCTTCACCAGTTGTCTGCTAGCTTAATGGTTTTAATGTGCAGCATTTTTTCATTCAACTTTAACATCCGCTAGAGTTGCCAGGTACGTGATGTAGTTACCAAACTGGCCTCACTAATTCATGTTACAAATCACAATATGTTTAGCCACTTGTGACATCTGAAAGTTGTAATTGTATAGCTTTATGACTAGTTATTGAAAAAAGGAAACTACACGTTCTGTTGCTATTTGTAGCAACCAAGGCATATTTTCATGAAGGACAAGTGGCCGTTTCAGTTTGATTGATGTCACAAAAAAGTACGATCAGTACTTAGAAAATTACAGATATGCATGGTTTTCTTGCTGCATAGCAGTAGTGTGTATTTGGTATTGTTTTCTGAAGATAAATGATTCTTAGATTTTTTGTTGTTCACCATCATTCCTAAGGTAGGACAGTAAGCATAATAAAGTCCCTGTTACAAAATCATCCATATATTTTTTTCACCCTAATTATGAACTGTAGACCTTACAAGACATTGAGGGACACTATTAATTTCATTTTTCAATTAGAAGAAAACTTAAAAATGCAGTATTGAATTTAAGGCTTGCATGGTTCTAACAAGTATGAACCATTGCATTTAACATGGCCATCTTTCATATGACCTCACTTTAGGTATATCATTAGAATGAGACACAACAGGTGATATTCTGCAATGATAATTTGTTGGTGCTGAAATGCATAATATGGTAATGACTCACTTTTTTCAGTGAGCCAAACGTATCTCTAAATATATTATTTTGGAATCTTTGAAGTTATATTTCTATGTAGCATTTCTATGTAGCAAGTTTTTGTCAGGGCCAAAACTGACCAGGCATCTAATGTAAACCACACTGATACTTAACTTTACTCTTTACTTTTAGTGTATAGAATAGAACTAAAGGGTACCCAGCCTTTTCAATTTTCTTGCTACCACTCAATAGAAGCTTTAATTTTTAAAACTTGTTGCACTGAGTTTCTGTATGAAAATTACTTGTACACAGAAAAATGTAGAATGCACAACTGTTGCAATTTTTTTTTTATTCAGACTGTTTCATGAAATTAACTTTACAAATGTAAGCATTAAATTTCATACTTATAATGAAATTAGCTAGGCTAATTAAGTATTTAAGAATATTTCTGTTACTTACAAAATAATTGTTGGCAATCAAAAAATTATTTACAACTGCAGTGTATTTTTGATAAAGAATCCTCCCATCATGCTGGTAATAGTTCCTACTTGGGTGAAAAAAGACATTCCAAAATGCCTGACACTTGCCTTGTTTGAAAAATAAATTATTAGTGCCTATGTTCTGAGATCTGTAGTTGCTGAGAAGTTTGGTAGATCATTGAAGGTCAACAAGTCCTTCAAATTAACAATGGCGTGTGTTTCACTAAAAAAATGACATAATACTGTGCTCTAACAATAATACAGGCAAGAAGGTAATGATATGGTCAACATTTTTATGTATTGCACCTTGTACAATAAACAATGAAACAGTAGCCAGGATATCCTGTAATATTCAGCTAAAATGCACTTTTTACATATCTTTCATTCCATCAAATATTCTTCAAATATAAAAAGACAATCTGAAACCTGTCCACAAATGAAAGACCTTACACATACCATCTCGCCACTGAAAGAACTTTCGGTCTAAACTGTTCCCAGAAAATGCCATACATAGCAAGCTATTCATTGTGGGTCAATTTTCCAAAAGAATTTTTGACTGAAAGTGTTAACTTCTAGGCCAGATCATTTGGCCAGCTGTAATCCAGGATAGTGCAGTAGTCAAAAATTGATATGAAGCAAAAGCTACTTTCTGCAACATGAGTGCAGTATTTCATTTCACTGGTCTACTACCACATTATCTTTAAACCCAAATATCTGAATCAGTCCTCTATACAATATGCTCTTTTTTGTCCAACATTATATAACAAGATGGTAGACAATGTTTCAACCAAGCTTGATGACTTATAAACTTCATAAACCAATGATGGATAAACAAAAATAAATGAAAAACATTTCCTTCAGCAAAAAAACTTCCACATGATGGCTTAAAATAGCATTAGCCTAGCTAGTATGTAACACAAATGTTCATCATCTCAGTTTACTTAGACCACTACAGAAGGGATTCTAAATCAAATCCATCCCCAAATGGCTGACTCTGTCCCAGTTGTCCCATCTGCCCCATGCCTGATTGTTGCATGCCAGGTTGTCCCATGCCTTGTCCCATGCCCTGGGGCCCAGGACCTCTGGGCAGCTGCTGCTGTTGTTGCTGCTGCTGCTGCTGCATTAACAACTGCTGCTGATGTAATCGCTGTTGTTGTGCTTGTTGCTAAAAGGAAATTGAGCATCTATAAAGGTGTTCCGACTGTTCACTGTCTGACATGAATTAATAAAAGGGGCATCATTATAAGATAAGTTTATTAAATTCTTATAATATCAAGCACAGAAGTAACTTGACAAAAGCATTACCACCAAATGACTCAGGAAGTGGCTAATATTGCTGGTACATATTATGTGTACAACTCCCCATTTCTCCAATAAATCTGTGTTACCTGCTGTTGATTAATGAGAATCTGCTTAAGCTGTGGGTTACTAGGATTCTGTTGTTGTTGCTGCTGCTGCTGTTGTTGCTGCAACTGTAATCTCTGTTGCTGTTGTTGAACCTGCTGCAATTGTTGCTGTCTTTGTTGAACTGAAAATGTATTGTACAACTTTATTTAGGTGCTTTGGTAAAACAAACCCTTAAGCTTAAAATATAATAAATTGTATTTAAGAGTTAAAAATCACTGTATTAACCAGTTACACAGATAACGCTGAACATTTTCTACAGTTTTTTACAATTCCTCTGCTGCTATTCCCTACATCAACTCTTGAATAGGAAAATGACCCAACATGACTAAAATTATGCACCTGAAATATTAATGCTACAGAAATTTCTTTATATTGAATAAGGTTTAAGTTTATTTTTACAATTTATCCATTTCAAATATTTCTAACACAACATTTAAATTACATTATGCTCATCAATTATACAATTTGCATTGTTTTGACACAAATAAATGCACTCATTTAAAATCAACTTCAAAGGATAAAGCGCTATGTTGCAGATGCATCTGAACTTATCTTGGTTAATCCAGAAATCTTTCCTACTATTTTCAACTCATCTTCTTCAATCTATTCTAATGTTATGTTAACTTAACAACCTATCCTACCCAATGTGTGCTGGGCTCTGGCCTCATCAATCTGCCTTTGGGTTTGGAACTGCTTCTCCTTGGCCTGTGCTGCAGCTAGCGCCCTCTGGAGCATTGGAATTGTTGACTGGAAATAGACCACAAGATGATATTCATAGAAAAAGATTTGGTGTATATTTTATGTGTATGGTATATGTATGTATATTGTGTATAATATTTTCATATACTGTTGACATTGATTTCAATCCTTGTTTCAAAACCTGCAAACTCTCTCTCCACAATAATTACAGTAAAAAAACATTTGAAGAATGTTTTAAAAATCCCATAAGCTTACCTATATCACCTTAAAGAAAATGACCCTTAAATAGAGAGCCAGCAATACAATACTGAGGATCAAAAATCCAAATCCTATATACCTTAAATGTATAAACTAAAAAGTGCACTCTGATTCTCTGTTTAATTCAATGCCTCAAAACTACAAATAAAATTATTTTCCTCCTTAACCCCTGACCTGCACCCCTCCCCCCACCTCGCTGTATATATAGCAATTTACCTGAGCTACTGCAAAATTTCCATTAAAAAATCCTTCATACAACAAAATATCTTTTTTCATTAAACTGTCAAACAGATTTTTATAATTTTCTGTGACTTATCGAAAATAATTTAGGCACTGGCAAAATTTTTAACATGCTAGCAAGCGCCCCACATGTATACTTGGCCACTCTCTACCCTGCCACCTGCATGCTTACCAGATTGGCCTGGCGCTCTTGATCTGATATAGTAAGCCCTCCGCCTGCCATTCCCATCTGATTCACATTGGACACTTGCTATAAAGAGGACACATTGGATAAGAGTGAGGATCAATAATATTGGACTATTGAGAGACCACCCTGTTTCAATTTATCAAAATTTGTGGAAATAGTGGAGCTTCATACGTGCAAAGCTTGTAATATCTAACATGCATAACTTTTGAAGTGCTATAATGATTTCAAAATTAGACAGCTGGGCTGGCAAGTATACAGACAAGCAAAAAAAAAAAAAAAATCAGGAAAAAAGTCATGGTAACTATGAATTTTTCATAAAAAACAGAAACACTTTATGAATTTTAACATAGAGAAACATACATTACATCAATATTCCAATATACAAAAGTTTCAAAGTTGATTCCAAGCCAATCCTCAGGTCAATGAAATTAGCCTAAACATTGCAAAATTTTATATGTTAGACGTCTTGAGATTTTGTTACAATAATAATTATGCTGAAGAATATTGTCAGACTTCATCACAATAGCATTGATTGTGTAAGAAAATATATTGTGTAATGGGTGTGATCTTACCACAATAGCACTGAAATAAGCATGAAGATGGGCCTTATTTTTGTTGTTAAATTGCGTTTTTAAAATCTGATTCGAATTTTACCTTTAGTTACAAAATCTCATGGCAGATATAAATTAAAACAAAAAATTAAGTTTGGTGGTAAATCTATGAATCAATTAAATGTGTCAGACAGTGACAGAGATATGGACAGACAAGTTATCATAATACATACAGACACTTAAAGTGTCTGTACATAAAAAAGTCAACCCTTTATAAAATGAACATATTTGTCAGATGGCAACAGTAACAACATAAATAGGATTAGAAAGCCAAGTTTTGTGGGATTTCTTTCCCTTGAAGTAAGCGCGAAAGACAAATAAATAGAAGTCATAAGTCTACATGAAAAGTACATTGACCAGTATTTGAAATTCAAAAAGTAAGTAATTATTACTGTCAATTTATAAAGTCCTCTCACAAATCAAGGCTGGTTAAAGGGCAACTACAATCTTTCAGTCTTAGTGTTCAGTAAAATCAGTTAATTTTGATCTTTTGTGCTTTTTTCTCTGATAAAAAAATCAAAAATGACCACAAGCTTTCTTAGCATGCCATTTGGTATACCAATCACAGCAAAAGCTAGCAAGCTCACAAGCTTTAAACCATATTTAAAATAAATCACCATTAAAACATTTTGTATGGAAGCACTTTTTTGAACATTTTGATTACAACTTCCAAATAATTCCATGAAAATTAAAGCATTTAAAGAATTGAAAACCAAACAATTTTGGACAACACTGGTGAGATGATTGTTTATACCCATAATGAAAATCTATTTTTGGAAGACAACTAACTTTTATGCCAGCATTAAGATGGATACTATTAAGAACTATGCAATAAATGGTACTTAGGCTTCTCTGGCTTAACAAAAGTTATGTCTACATTCCTGTTTTCACAAAAGTTATTATATAACCTAGTAATTCGAACTGGACAATTACAGACAAATCACCAAAATAGGTACATATTTATCATATTGCAATCTTTACTTATCAGGTACATTTGCAGATATCGCACATAAGTACCAGGCACCATGCACCAAACATACATGCATATTCTACGTCAGGTTTGCTTCAATAAACCCCAAGGTGATAACTACTGCCTCAATGATTGCAACATAGGGCAAGACTAAACAAACTTCTAGTTCTAAAAGATGGGCATGCACAGTACCTGGAAACAGAAAGTTGTCAAACAGAAAGTTGCCCATTTATAGAGAACTGGTTGCATTTTCCATGTTCTTTTTTGCATGCAAGCATACACACTAACACATAATATGTAACATTCATACATAATTATTATCTTAAGTATCTGGTAAAATCTTAGTTTTCACAAATTGAGTAGCATTATGAATATTTCATTTAGGTTAATGAGCCCTTACAATGTTCTTTAAATTAAAATGTAATAATAAAAACTATAAAAACAAGTTTCTTTTTGTCAAGGTAGGGGTAAAACGAGCTAAATCAAATAAAATCTTGATAAAGTATACTGTTAAGCTTCACATACATAAAAGCATTCTCATTCCTTGGATACCTGTACAAGTGCAACAAATACAGCAGTACTAGAGTTTTGAAAAGTAATTTCTGTAATTCTTTTGATGTTGATTACTTAAAAACCATAGTTAATAGTAAATGGTTTTTAATGAAAGTGAAAAATATGTTCTTTTCAGTAAAATAACATTTAAAGGTTTTCAAAGAATGAGGTGTATAAAAAAGTATAGGTAATCTTCTAGGACATCTACAGAGCTTGGTCTACTGTGAACCTGTTGGTTTAAATAAATATTATGGTTAGGTACAACTACTACTAGGTTTGCCATCTCTACACATTTATCAATAGTCTTAGTAATTTGTTAAACCCATTTCTATTGTTTTCAGATGTGACCACTGTTTATAACAAATGACAGGGCTATACATTCTGTAAAGTTGGCAACCCTGCACTAAAGCATATAAACTGATGTTATTGCCTGGGTAAACTCGCATGCAATGTTCCCAGAGGGTGACAAAAATCAAATATCACACCCTTAAGATAGCATTAACAAATAACCCACCAGCCTAAACAGACAGTGTAGTCCACTAATGGTCTGTAGACTTCTATAGACTGCCCTGTTGACATGAAGTACAGTAGCAACTGGATTTGGACAAGTGCTTCAAAATATAAATCACCCACGTCAAGTACATACATTTTTCATTTACACCCTTCTAGTCAAACACCATCTGGGAATTTGGAGTTTACCACTACAAAATGTGAAAAAGCAAGAAGCATTCTGTAGTAGAAACAATCATCATGATAACACTGTAAAATCCAGGCTGATACTGTCCTTTGCTACACACCAGCATCATTCTAGCTGAACCATGCATCACAAATTAAAGATATAAAATAGATTCTAAGAAAGTCTTCATACTTGGGGACCCATCATGCCACTGGGCACTGACGGGGGTCCAACTGCAGGGGGTCCAGGCAGAGGTGGCCCACCCATCATGGTAGCTGGTATCTAAGAGAAGTAAGAAGTTAGATCAACCTGGGGACAATCTAGGTCTGGACACAGGTTAGCATCTTTATCACAAGAGGTTAAAAATATTTTCTAATATTCATAATTTTAAATTTCAGTTGGAAAAAGAAAAGGGAAACTAATTTTTTCACTCTCCATTGATCTGACTGTGATTTCACAGCTTTTTGGCTAATTTATGCCAGCAACACTTAAAAGATGCAACCACAGTTTGTCATCAATTGCGTTACAAGAAATGTTATGAAAACATCTAATCTCATCTCATCCACCATGCATAGCAAGACTTGCATATCTCAGGCTACAGTTAATATGCACATTTCATAAAATCAACTCAGTTTTCATTCTGCCACATCCACATCTTGTGCTTACACTCTTTTATCCCAGACCAAATACTAGTGCATAAATTTCTTGTGTAACAAAAGGTAGAAGTTACAGGGCATTCTTCAATACACAGTGACAGAAAAATACAGCTGATATAAAACAATGTAACTGAATCTTCTGATTAATTACTGATCTATCACCAGAGTTTTACCCAACATCTTAAAACATATTTTTGAATAATTATCATATTTGCAAATTGGTATCATCATTGATCACAGAGTAAGGCTTTGTTCACATGGAATGTCTATTTTCTAAAAATCTATTTTCTATTCACGCTATCTTATGATCACGGTCTGTGCCCTGAATATCCCACCGCGTAATTACTGGCAGCGCGAGCCAGTTACTTACAGTTACTTATAGTAAGTGGCTCGCGCTGCCAGTAATTACGCGGTGGGATATTCAGGGCACAGACCGTGATCATAAGACATACCGCGAATAGAAAATAGAATTTAGAAAATAGACATTGCATGTGAATGAAGCCTAAGTAACAGACACAAATTAATACACAGATAATAATAAAAAATAAAATTCAATCTTAATATATAGAATGTCTGGAAAACATCTTACATCAACCATTTGAAATAATGCAATATCACACTAAGTTAGACAGGGTAAGTTTTCAGGAAAGCTGCTGTTTCTCACAACCATTTTGATAAGAATACCAGCAAACAAAAACCTACCATCTTCTCACACAATTACCTGGCACTCCTTTGTTTCTCTCTAAGAATATCTACCTTGTGGATAAATGAATTCAGTCTGTCCTCTACACATATACATGTAGTTTAACCATTTGTAAAAAAAAAATTGTATATTTACCCTTTGTTGTGGTTGCTGTGGTCCAGGGCCTGGCATGGGGCCAGAAGGATTAAACTGATCTGCTTGCCCCATCATCTGGAATATTGAATGATATGTTTATTTAAACATGTCTGTCTGCCTTCTAGTAATGACATGTTATTTCTATAACACACCATAACAAGAAATCATACAGACAAACAAAACTTTATTTTGAAGTTCATAAGTTCATTTAATAATTCTAAATATAAAATTACATTAAGGCAGTACTTGCTGGATGTTCAATAGACTTTCAGCTATTCCCTTTCAAATCTTATTCCTCCTATAATGCACTCCTTCAAGCACATTAAAAAATCTTGCCTCTTTTGTTCTTGGTGATGTGAGATAATTGTAAAACACATTTTCTCAAAAAGTAAAAAAAGTAATTATAATAATAATCTGTGAAAATCAGCAAGCAGCTAAAAATTGCAGCATATTAAATAGCTTTGGCATCAATATGTTTTGAGGTTAAAGAAAAGGACATATTATTGAAAGAGATATAAAAATTATCATAAAACAGGGAATGATTATATCATCTAAGCATGGATTAACACAGGCCATGCTTTTTAGGCAAAGAGCACTTTGATAAATGCACATAATTAGAATTTAAAATTAAATGAAACAAATGGAAACAATTTCTTCAAATGATTTTACACAAGCCAGCTAAAAATGACAAATGTACAGACAACCCTAAATAAGGTTTAATATTAAGAAAAAACAGTAGATTGACTAGCTGCACCTACAGCTAAACCCAGTCTAAAGTTGCCGGAACAGATAAATCCATCTGGAAGCTTTGGCACAAGGGTTTTGTAATAGTTACACCTGATAAACAATGGCAAAATTATCAAAATAAGTACAAAGTTATTGGGGGGGGGGGGGGGAGAGGATCATGAAAAAAAAAAGAACATATGTTTAGACTTATCTGATCAAAACCAATTTCAAACTTGACCTGCACCTTTGACCTGTACCTTTGACCCACAAGTCAAACCACCCACAGCTATGACTAGTGATAAAAGATGACAATGCTTAATACCTAATACAATACCTAAATCATGCAATAAAATGGATTTAAAAATCATTTTGTCAAAACACATTCGTATACATAGGATTTATAAACAAAAATTCTGCCAGGGTCACTCATCTTTTGCCTATATAAATTAAGACATGAAAGCTGATTAAAATTCTTCATCAAGATTATGACTACTGGGAAATGTAAACAATGGTTTCTACTGTGATGAGGCCTTCAATCAAATTAAGCATGCAGGATAAAAATCACGAAATTCATTGGCACAGGAAAGCTAATAAAATATGTATTGTATGAATAACTAAAAGCCCCTTTATTCAACTCATAGAGAATATGGCGTAATAAATTAGTTTCTTAAATGCAAAAATTCAAAAATCAGAATATGAAAATATAGAATCAATTACGAAAAAACATGGGTTTGTGCAGAACAATACTAAGGGAAGACTGCATTGAAAGATGTCTCTATTTGCATTGGTGGCAAGCAGCAGGCATGCAATTAATGTCAGGATGAAGCCTTACAATACCAAGGGTATACACAGCCATCCACCTACAGTTTGTACCTGAGACTGTTGTGATTGTGGTTGTTGAGCAACCTGTTGTGATTGCTGCTGAGGTTGCAGCTGTTGTTGTTGTTGTGTTGTCAGTGTGGCAGCTTGACTGAATTGGCTATTTTGCCCCAACAAGGGCTACATCAAAATAAAAGAAATAAAATTATGTAATCTACATAAGAATGTGGAATAGACTTTGTCATCTGTAAGCATATCAACTGATTCAGAGGTTATAACTGACACCAACACTGGAAGTCTAATCTTGTCTCTTTGACATTTCTTTGTCAATCTTTTTGTTTAACTCTGGATCTTTTAAACCAAATGACATAGCCACAGCCACAACTAATAAATAATAATTTAAAAATTCTAAACTATAAATAAAAATAACTGCTACAGTTTTAAAAAACACCATTTAAACAATTTTCATAAAAACTTACAATAATACTACTTATTTCATGCAGCTAGTTCCATAAAGAAAATCTACCCCCCTGCTATTACTAAAATTTAGGTATACTCTTTAAGTACTATCACATACATGTAGAATCTGAATCAACAAAAGGGCACAGCCCAGCCATTCTAGTAAACTTTTTCAAAAAGCATAATGAAACCATGTGAAGAGCTTGTTACTAACTTGAAATAGATTGTTTTATATGTTTGTGTATCATCCTTTTCATGTGTAGTGTAATCTGTGCAAGAGGGTTGTATTTCCTATCAAGCTACACTCATTGTATTGACTGATACTATAACAATTAAATCACTAAAAGGGCATTATACAACAAACTAAAGCAAACCATTACAAGCTTAACCAGTTATCTATATATTATTGTTGCTTAATTTCATAGAAAGACCCTAGGAGTTAAAAACTTGGAGGGTAGCTTCTACTTACCTGTTGTGGTGTTTGCATTCCAGGTTGGGATTGTGGAGGCTGCTGCACACCACCAGCCATTTGATTCATCATCTAAAATATATAAGACAGCAAAACATTGTTGTGGTAATGACTTCAATCTTTTCTTATACAGCATGACCATGCCTAACCCTTAGCAACTTATACCATTAAACAAAAAATTCACATGACATGGTAATTCTAAAATAGTAACTCTCACTGTTACAGCATTTTATAAACACATACGCATTATATACTTTTCTCACCTCTGTTACAAGTTTTTCTCTAAAACACTTGACAAACAAACAATAAAAGTAGTCCCTACCCCTCTTTGCTGTAACTGCTGCTGCATCTTCATTTGCTGCATTGTCTTGTGTTTGGTGACAGCAATCTTGATGCCATTGATGAAACTGTTCTGGTCATTGGGAATCAGTCCCACAAACTTCTTCATCTTTGTACTGTACAATAGGAGCACCACACGAACATCCACTTGAGACATAGTGGGGAAGTGAATATAGCCAGCCTGAAAGACATTATGGACATTATGGTTATATTGTGAAGTCCAAAACTTCTTTTGATGCAATTATTAATTCCAATACTTGAAACTTAATATAGGTTTTGATACTTTATCATCATTGGTAATAGTAGTAAAAAAGCATAACCAAGCCAACTTATTAGCAAAGATACATAAATGAATCTATACAATTTAGCGCAGCTGTCCATCATGTACATCTATCTTTGTAGACATAGAGCAAGTACTAATGAAATTAATAGGATCATATTTGTTCATTTCTAAAGATACAAACTGAATATACTTTACACCTAATAAATAAATAATAAGCATAATATCAAAATAGCATGTTGTCCACTCACAAAGCCTTGAGAAAGTATTTTGTACAAGCTTTTGATTGCCTCTTTGTCTGTGTTTGCAAACTGGAATGAAACTGTTCTGGAATTTCTGAACAAAGACTGGAGGGACTGAAGAATAGCTTGGGGTATCAGCTGCATTTGGAGCTTGTTGGGCCATATTGAAGCATTGCTGGAAAAATAAATCATAAATATATAAATATCTACAGCAAGAAGATGGTTGGATATCATTAAATATTACATCTTAAAATCTAAATTGATGCAAAATTTTCATCTTTCAGATGCTTAACTTGAACAATTCATTTCAGACTAAGATCAAATGCAATCTGTACTTTTACAAAACACCTATTGAAATCATTAAATCTGTACCGAAATCATAAACTTTCAAATATATTTTAGGAACACCTAATCTATATCACATTTGCTTAAACCTAAAAGGAACAGAATGATCAGTTACTGAAAAAAATCAAAATTAAACTCACACTTCTTGCTCCCCTTGAGTGATATAAACTTTACAAGGTAGAGATCTTATAATCTTAGCACCAGGATCTGTAGTATTTCCAGTTTTAGTCTTCTCCTGCCACTCCAAAGCACCAGTCCACAGATCTTTGGCTCCAGCTCTTGAAGCAGGGTTATCAAGAAGGCCTCCCCCTGGGCCCGCCATTAACATATCCAGGGGCTGATTTGCCATTTGCCCCATAGGTACACCAGGCTGGACATTACTCTGCATGGGCATCCGAGACTGGGGTGGACCTGGGTTTCTTAGACCACTCTGCATGTTAGGATTCTGATACATCCCCCCTTGTGTCATCATGTCACTCTGAGATGGCCCCATATTGTTCTGCGCTGGCATCATGTTGTTTTGAGATTGTGCCATCATGTTCTGTTGTGAGACCATCACGTTTTGTGGACCTCCTGGCTGTTGTGGTTGTTGTTGCTGTTGCTGTGATGTCATCATACCTCCTTGGGTTGACATCATACCTGGTTGAGATATTTGTGAGTTGCCCATGTTCATCTGTGAACTCATTAAATTTGGTTGAGAAGAGGGCATTATGTTGGACTGTGATGAAGTCATCATCATGTTGCTAGCTTGAGATGACATCAAATTAGATTGTGATGTCATCATATGCTGCTGCTGCTGTGGTGTCATCATATTTGGCTGTGATGTCATCATGCCAGACTGTCCACCACCAACCATCATGCCTCCTTGCTGGGGTGGTGCCTTCATCCCACCACCTTGAAAATTCTGATGGGAGGCCTGTGAGCTCATCACTGTCCCCATTCCCGTGGCACTGGTTAGAGATGTGGTGGGCTGGGACTGGGTGGGCAGCTGGCTCTGGTAAGATGCCATGGGTAAGGGTTGGGAGACAGGGGGCATGTGTAGGCCTGGCTGCTGAGAGAGGGGAGGACCTGGCCCAGGCTGCATGCCTTGTTGTTGTTGCTGCTGCTGCTGCAGTTGCTGTGTAAACTGGGATGAAGGGCGTACTACAAAATAAGTAAGAATTTTGTGTAGCACTGGCTATATTGGATTTAGGATATTGAAAAATTGTATTGGAATAAAAATGATGGAAATTATGAAAATAACAAACAGCTAAATGCAGTAGAAACTTTGGTGCAATCACACCTTTTCAGATCTTTAGAACAGATAAGTTTTATTTTCTAGCTGCTTATACTGATATCATGTAGCAAATATTCTGATACAACAATTTTAGAGAGCATTAAAGAAAATCATTGACAGTATGAAATGTTTGACTAAATTAATTTTTTTCATAATATCCAAATATCACTTAAAATGCCAAAACTCACTATTTCCAGGCTTAGTTTGTTCCAATATCATCTTTGTCACTTCCTTAGCATTTTGACCCTTCAAAGTTGTGGTCAACTGAAACATAGAAAAGTACCCTCAATAATTTGAAAGAATGGACATAAAAAACAATTCTGAGGTCCCTTTTAAAAACCTTAGACCTGTTCAACACTGATAAAACCTGGTGGTAACATTCAACAAAGGCCCACTCTCCAATTCTTCAGAGCTGTAAATACCTTTAACTTATGCACCTAACAAATAATATTCTTAAAGCAAAAACAAGAATGATGCAACAATATAAAACAATTTTCAACATGCTAATTCAATGCTTTTGAGACATGTCAAGTGCTGTGCCCTGTCAGTTTCAGGCCTACCTGCTGTGCCTGTGTTGAAGCAAGTACATTTGGTGGGGGATGCCTTTGAAGCCCCATTCCACTGGCGGCAGATGTAGGTTGAGAAGCTGGCGGTGCAATAGATGTGGGGTGTTGCTGTAGCATTGTTCCTGGTCCTGATGATATATGAGGTGGGCCCGGAGCAGAAGACGTTTCTAGAAAAAGTAATAAATTAATGGATGACCTTTCTTTCCTACTGCCATGATAAACAGTGCAGTACACATGGATATTTTCTAGCAAAAGTACTAATAACTACAGAAAGCAGAATGAAATACTATTGTAAATTAGTAACCAACTAATATAGCATACATAAACATTTCTGAGCTCACGCTTGATTTTTTTTACCAAAATAAACTACAAATAAAAACAGCCAAATCAACAAAATTTCAAATAATTAATAGAATTTAATCAATTTCATTCCCTTTGTCTTAAACTATTTCTCACCAATACCAAAGTACATGCAAGTGTGAGCTCAGCAGTGGCAGATAGAAGTTAAGTATCTGAAAAAGTATTTAGACACAAAGGAACAGCATGACAACCTAAAACCCACCACAGGCTGGATGAATGTCCTTGGCAATAGAAAAAATGAATGAACCACTTACGTGTCTGTGAGATGGGTGATCTGATCTGTGACATAAGCGGTGGCTGTGAAGTGACAGGCCCTGTGGGTCGAGTAGTTGGTTGTGGAGCAGAAGATTGTGAAACAGAAGCTTCTGCAAGGTTAACACTTAGTTAAAAATACTCACAGACACACATTTATAGTAAGACAAACAGAAAACAAAGGTAACAGTTTCAGATATGTATATGTAGGATTCTCTTGAAAATGATACTTTTGGTGGCTTTGAGGTCACTGAATGTCTTATGACAAATGTAACTCACATTTGTGTTGCTGCATGAAAAGTTTGGTCACTTTAGCTGTAAAAGTTATCAAACTGTGGTGGATCGAAGTAAATAGTATGAAATTTGTGTCCAAAAGATGTTTATATGCAACATAACTTTATCTCATTTTTTTCATACTATATCTGAAACAGTTACAAGTAGCAAAGTAAAATATTTTCCTGCAGATAAAATTAAGCTACTGATTAGAAGCTACTATCTCGTCAACATCTATGTCCTACAAGGCTTGCATACAGCTGCCCACAGCACACAGCAGTAGCAAATGCAGAGTAAAATGTATTGAGATATATGTACTTTTTCAAATAAGTATTCAATAACTGTGACCTGCATGCATTAAGAACATACACAAACAAGGATACTGAAGTAACATATATCTTTCAAAGTCAGCTCCCAGTATTTCAAATACCCCAGGGCCAGAAAGTTCAACAAACAAACAAAAATATAATAATAACAATAATATCCCCACAAACCAAGTCATGCTAGAGTAATGGGTGACTATTCTATTGTACATGTGACCACTTCTTTGCCCAGGGAGGAATCTTTCTTTCAATTTTTTAAAAATCGCTTAAATTCTTCCATCATAACCACTTATAAAATCAGTATTTCCTTTGAAGTAACACTTTTTTTAAATTAACCAAGTAGAATAAAGGTAAACACAAAGAGCTTTGAAGAACTTTCACCATACACTCCAAATCATAAATTTGTGATGTTTTTTTTAAAGACCTCCTCCCCTCCCCTCCTTGAGCAATGTGTGGACCCCATGTACCACCCACCTTGTGGCTGTTGTGCAGAAACACTAGCAGGGACTGGTATTCGGAATCCAGAATCACCTAGAGACTTATAGAGAGTCTGACTACCTGACACAGTGGCAGCAGTAGGAGCAGAGGCCAGAACTGAAGAAGCTTGGGAAGAAAGAGAGAAGAGGAGGAATAACACAGAACTATGACAATAAAATGAAAAGGTTCATCAGCTTGGCCTATGTCCTATATAGTGAGAAGTTCCCTACACACAAACAGTTAAATAATGGCATTGAAAAGAGAATACCAGCATTAATCCCCCACCCC
>NW_019775880.1:297511-345014 GCF_001039355.2 Lingula anatina
TTTTTTTTAAAGACCTCCTCCCCTCCCCTCCTTGAGCAATGTGTGGACCCCATGTACCACCCACCTTGTGGCTGTTGTGCAGAAACACTAGCAGGGACTGGTATTCGGAATCCAGAATCACCTAGAGACTTATAAAGAGTCTGACTACCTGACACAGTGGCAGCAGTAGGAGCAGAGGCCAGAACTGAAGAAGCTTGGGAAGAAAGAGAGAAGAGGAGGAATAACACAGAACTATGACAATAAAATGAAAAGGTTCATCAGCTTGGCCTATGTCCTATATAGTGAGAAGTTCCCTACACACAAACAGTTAAATAATGGCATTGAAAAGAGAATACCAGCATTAATCCCCCACCCCACCCCCACCCCCACACACACACTAATGGCAGAAAGTGAAGTCAACTTTTATGATGCAATGATACCACATCAAAAACCTGTCGATAGGAAGGTATGCTAATCACATGATTATGGTTTTGCTTTTTGTGCTCCATTAGCGTCCTGGCTGTTTCCACTTAGTGTGGACAGTATTATACATGTGAAACTGAATGAAACCTACATATAAATTACATTTTAGGAAAAAGCTATTGGTGGATAACTTATCAGCTTTCGTTTGTGCCGGCACCTCAGTGAGTAGGCTGACTTATTTCTGACTCCATTTCCTCCAAATCCAAGGAAATGTTGTTCGACTTTACATTACAAGATTATCCCCATTACAAGAAGTCTACAACAGGGCCCTAACTATAAAATCATCGTCCTAGAAGTCGGTCATTCCAATACCAGTCTGAGGAATGCCATCAACCAATATTGGATACACTCTCACCATAATTAATATTATCACTGCTTATGTTTAGGGAACTTCTTGTTGCAAATGAAAGAATAGACAGAACAGCTTGCATATCTGAGATGAGACATTTGTTTTTGACAGGGTGCATGCTTATAATGCATTTTCTTTTTTCTGTTTTGGTCAAAATACACAGTACTGTATAATGCAAATATTTTTTTTTAATTTTGCTTAATCTTGGTCAAAAAAGAATGATGAATTTGAGATAAAAAACTGATCATTTATTATGCATCTTAATGATGAAAAGAGTGATAAAAAAATAAAGCTCAACCCTTGGAAAACATTTATGTCTTCTCAAATCTACTACCAGGTAAAGAATAACAAGTAACAAAAAATTCTTATATCCTGCTAGTTGACAGTTTTAGTTATAATGACTGAATCACAGACTAATTTAAAATAAAAATTGCAATATTTACTGTGTCTGGGATAAAATGTTCTTTTTTTTGGGGGGCTAACATCTATTTAACAGGACAAGGGCAGCACTCAGTAAAATAACACCTAATATATCCAAAGAGAAATAAGATAAGGAAGGGAGATTCGAGACCAATTCATTTGCACACTAAACAGGATACATTTTCTTACTTAACATCTTCAGAGACTACAAACACATCATATAAAGTCATCACACAAAAATTGAAGTTAAAACAATAAGACAGAAAAAAAATTCTTCTTACCACTGCCAGCTGCTGGGCTACCAACTTTGGCGGGGAGTTTTTGAATTGACTTGTCTTGTATTTTATCTCCACCCGGGCTTGGTGGGCGCTCTAAACATTAATTCACTTATAATTACGACTAATTGCATCAAATATATCTATCATAAATTTCAAAATGCCCATATATGCACCTGAAGGCACAGTATATAGCACTTACGTGTAAAAATATAATTTGACAAGCTCTTTGTTGTCAACAACAATATTCATTGACAAGCACTTATTAACCACCTCTCAAATAGTTCTAAACTCGTAAATACCTTGTAAACACAAGCTCATTTACCTTGATAATATATGTAAAGACCAGTCTTTTATGCTTAAATGAGGTCAAGTTGACAACTTCTGTTAAAAATGAGGTAACGGAGCAGGCATATATTACTCAAATAGAACAACAAATGCCTTTAGAATAAAAGCAAAAGTTTTCAAGAAAGAAAACTGAAAGGTTTCAGATAACAGAGCACAATGTACTGTCTCAACAACTTCATAACATGTAAGTTCTATGTAGCTCTATATCTTTTGGAAGTGTTACAATAAAAAAAACTTTCTGGATTATATATTTATTTTGTAAAATTTAGAAAGTATTACAAGGACAGTGTCACACAAATTTTACCTTGTAAAGAATATCCCCTCAATAAAACTAGATGTCTTGGATCAATTGTGTAGTCCTTAGGTGGACTGTGATCATGATTTGCCTATAGAAGAATTACAAGTAGACAAATAATGCCATAATACATGACTATTAATGAAAGTCTAAAATGTTATTGTATCTGTGCAAAAAATAATGTACTGCTGTCTCTGGCTTAGTTTCTCTTTTTATGGTTCATGTTTGGGTTTAATGCCAAGATGTCTCGTTTTAACATTATGTCATTTAAGAAAACCTGAAAATGAAAAAAAAAAGCAAATAATGACATTGAGACAGATCACATCCAAGATATATTAACAAACGAAACATACATTTAACTGTAAACAAACATATTCTCTTACCTTGTCATATAATCTGCATAATGATGGGATTTTTCTTGGCGAGATAACTGATAAGTTAATCCCTCTCTGAATAGAAGAAAATGAATCAAACACAGCTGAGTGAGTCTAATCTGTGTCAGTCCAAGTACAATTGCATTATCATAAAAGCCTTTAACAAAAAAGTACCCATCATCAAATTCACTCTTTGCTCTAAATTGCCAATTTATCTTCTAAACTACACTTCAAGAAAAGACTTAACAGTAATAGATTGCTATGTTCCATTACTTAACAGAGTCGTGGGAATAAGTAACACCAACATGTGAGAAATATAACATTTACATCTTACTTTGCTTTGACAAGAAATTTGCAAGCAATATAGTTTCTGCATATTACAGTTCCCGTCTTACATTGAGCTCACAATTACTTTGACTATCCTTATCAAATCAGACCCTCTGTTTCATAAAATTTTCTCGGAGAAAGGATCTTATCCTACCTGTCCCATCATATGTGCTAAGTCTTCGGCATTGTAACCAGAATATTTGATACTTTCTTGGCTGGGAATCTGATATGGTGGCGAGTTACATACCAATATGCAATACTTGTTGGTCTGAGTACTGTTGTAAAGAAAAAAGCAAACAAAAAAAATACTTGTTACTTTGTGCCCAACTTTGGCTTTTAGATTAATATTTTAATATTCAAATATTTTTACACATTTAGCAGGGTTAGGGTTACATCAAAAATCACTTACACAAGCCACAAAGAAATGTATTAAAACCATTCAATATTATCACTGCAGATTGTCACCATGACTTGGTGTCAACTCAATCTCAGTTCATCTGAAGAAGACCTTGTGATTAGGCCAAAATCTTGTGACCTCTGTTTCAAACATAAGATCCAACAGTAGAATAAATTTTAGTTCCATTTCATCTTAGCTAAAAGAATGGATGAATCAAAAGATTTTCTTTGATATTGAATACATGTACCACAAACCTACGTGCCAAATTCTGGGTCCACACACTTACTTCTGATCACGAACTTTGTTGTAATCGTCAAATATCTGCAAAGCAGTGCTTAAACCCTCTGCCACAAAGCTTCTTTCTTCACCTCCTCCTCCTACAAACCTAAAACAAAGCAAACAAATAGACAGTATTTACTGATACTACGACAATTGCATGGCACAAATATTTCAAACAAGAAGACTAACAAAATTTACTCAATTCAGAGTCAATTTGTTGACTTCATGATACCTGATCAATACCTTGTTCTCACTGTATGCACACTTTAGATCATATTAGAAAAGTTCATCTTTTTTCTTACTCACACACTTTCCTCAACTAAATGAGTCTGCTTATAATTCACAAGTATCCCAGAAAACAAATGCTTTACATCACCACGGATTTCAAACTTAAACCACATGTTAAACAGCAAACATTCTCATTTCATGCATGTACTTACTGTACACCATCAATCCATGAGAGCAGCTCACTGGTGCTGGTGGTGGGAGCTCGGCACCTGGCTGCTGGGTCTGGGCCACAGTCTGCCGCACCAAACATTACCAGGCTGTACAGGGTACAGTTGTACTGGAGACACAGAATTAAACTGCATTAACCAAGTATATATGAACTATTTTTTTTTTTTTTTGTCAAGGTAAAACATCTAAGACAAGAAAAAATATATACTGTAAAATGCTGTAATGGGGAAAAATTGACTAGATAAACGCTGAATGTATTATATTCCATGGGTCCACTAGCTAAGACCCAATGAACAAGAGTTGTTGGATTCTAGCTCTGGTGAAAAACATCCATATGTATGAAGAATATACCCAGTCTCTCAGCCTGAAGTAAACCACTGACTACATTTACATTCAATTTTTATTTTCAGGTCATGTCACTCTTAATGGGCTTTTATCATTCTTAATGTGAAAATGAATACCAACCATACACTTTGATGCAACATTATGTATTACTATTGCATAATTTGCAGCACTGATTTGAATCTAATAAATGAAAACATATTTAAGTACAACTGCCTTTTATAGCAAACAAGGAATTATAATTATTGACAATATCTAAGTACACTCACATCAAAGCCATAATCAATTTCTGAAGGTGGGCCACCATCAAAGTGTCTGAAATTAAAAAACACAAATAAGTTTCATTAATCCACTTTAAGCATAATGGGCATAATTGATCTTTTCTCCCATTGTGGAAGAGAAAAATATTGCAGGCTTTACCTGTACTATACATAAAAAAATCTTATTTTCAAAAGACTTATTTTCAATTGCCTTCTCTTATTCCCCAAAAATTAAGTCAAGTATTTCAACAACAAACTCGATGCTCAGATTACATGTAATTTAGATCACACTCAATTACGGACAGTTTCACTGCTTCTTGCACATCCGTTGTTTGTCTTTTATAAATACCAATAATGAGAAGAAGGAAGAACATCTAAATTGAAATAATCATACAATACAATACAACACAAATTGCTGAATCCCTATGACATATCATTACATGTGTGCTAAGCTCATTATTCTTTGATTGTGAATAACATACTATAGGCTTTTCCTTTACTAAATACTAGTGTCAGTATTCTTTACAACAGTGATATCAACCCAAAGTTGATTTGAATAAGTAAAGATGACTTTTTAATTCAATGACTAGCAGGCAACTGACAATAACCAGTCATGTTGGGAAGGTTGTCTTTTGTCTTGCGTTTTTTGTCTTATTTTTCCCTTTTCAACAACATATCTATCAAGTAATACAGTTTTGTCAAACTATAGAATACAGAAAATTGATTTTGTCAATTAGTAAGCAATTACCATGACCTTTCATCAATATCAAAACCACTGTAATGAGCAAGACTTGATTGTGAGGCCATATAACAGTAATGTTTCTTTCTCATTTGAACAGTTTAATTTTTTTTACAACCAAGTTGATAAACATGAAGCCTTAGCTGCAAATGAGATGATTAACCTGACAAAACAACTTCCAAGTAATCTTTGAACAAACAGGTGTCTGTACAACTTATTTTTTTATTTCATACACTTAGAACACAACACCAGGAAAAACCAATATTCATTGTGTTTGAGTCTAGGCCTTCACAAAATATTTGCACATATTTGGAAGGAGTCATTAACTCCATTAATGAAGATTATGTTTCCATCAGCATTATCAAGTCTGTGTTTTTGTGGACAAGATCAATTATTTAACATTTCTTTAATCCTAAATGATAGGGTAAGTAGTTTAAGTTATCTAAGGAATTAATAATCTTGTGGTTAATGAGATAGTGAAACATGATGCACAAACCATCTATTGTGTGGCTCAGATTCATTCAAAAATAATATCACAAAAGAAATAATACATTTCACTTAACAAAGTGAATATAAGTCAAGGATCAATTCCTCCAATATATGAAAACACGTTTTTTAATGTTTAATAAAATGTAAATAAAATTTTAATAAAACTTAAAAGCTTGCACTTTTTGTTTATTTCACTATTTACCACCATTAAGTCTGGAGAGCATTTGTAACACATGCTGCAGAAACACTTACTCGAGAGTGGGCAGAACGTACGATTTCAGGAGATCATCGAAGTAGGCTCCAAGGTTGGCTGTAGCTTCAACTACCAAAACCACATCAGAGACAGGATCCTGGCCCGAAAACCCGGCAACCATTGTCACAAAACTTACTCTAGTTACTGTGTCGTTCTTTCAGTGTTTACAAATTACAGCTTGCAAGAGGAGCAATATGTTCACGTTGACGGTGATCTACAGATTTTAATTCAGTCAGTCTTTGAGAACTAACACCGTGTTTGGAAACGGCATTCTGTGTGGTAATCATTAACCCTGCATTATTTGCCGACAAATGCTTTAAGGAAACGCCGGGATTTGTTCGCGGACAGGCACCTGAGGCTTGGTTATCTTGTTTTACAGCTGCGGAAGTTCCACTTTACTCTTATCCTTCCACTGTATAAAATAAGTTCAAAAAAGAGTTCAAACAAATTTTTTAAAGTTTTTTTGAAAAATTTTCTCTCTATATATATATATTGTGAAAAGGTTATTTCCCAGCAAGGCATCCTTTAAACCGTTCTCTTCATGGTATTTTAACTGGTCCATCTCTGATACATATTTATTTTGATGAATGGCGTAGTGATAAATAGTAGTTCCTCTCGGAAACGAGACTTGTAATATGGCTGCGCCCATGAAAAGACAGATCTAAGGAAGATTTTGGTAAAAATGTGGCATTACTTCTATTCACATCAGAAAAAAGTGTGATATTACTGTACATTCCCAACCTAAGTATCTTTGTGTGTTAGGCTAATTGTAAGAAGCAAGTGTCAATACCTGGCAATTTTTTTCATCATAATGAAACTTTCACTTCATACTACCGCAGGCGAACTGCCGACGCTTGTCTACGACGTATGTGTGGACGTGATAAGTATCATGTTCATGGCTGATTTAGCCACCCGGTAGCACTGCCTAAAATGATGCAGATATTTATTTTCGTAAATATTTAAAACTAATTTTACTTTAGTGCCCAGACACTTTATCACTAGGCAGTCTTTCTTGTTCTTTTCCAAAACCAGGGAAAATCTAAGGGTAGGGTGCAAACCGGCTACGTGCCATGCCATTCTAAAAGATATTCCATTGTGGCATGAACCCTTCGTTCAAACCGGCTACGTGCCATGCCATTCTAAAAGATATTCCATTGTGGCATGAACCCTTCGTTCGCTTGAACCATCCGTTCTGCTTATGCGCACAAAGCGCAGACAAATCTGAGAGACTTCTGGCGTGTACGGTCCACATGTACGTGTACTGCCCATCCACAGTAGGTTCATCCAAGCGTGGAACTGTAATTAGACGCTGATTCTCTATCAAAATTATCAATTAAAATTCTGTATTAACACATGAATTTTACCTAGAAATATCCCCACTATAGTAAATATATAATGAGGTGGGAAACGAACAAGCCAAATCAATGCACAGGTAGGCTAAATAACAACGGATCATTCATGGAACGGTTCATACATGCGTTTGCTGCGTGTACAATCCGTCAGGACGGATGGTTCACGCAGAACAGACCGTACACGTGACGCCGGTTTGAAAGCAGGCAGGATGTGTACTCGCTATACTTCACAGTTTGTTTTAAACTGTAGCTAAAATGTCTTTTATTTATGTTTTGAGGTATCTATGCAAGAAGAGCTTATGCTTGAAAGATAGAAGCTAAAAAAACTTTGAAATCATGTTCAGCTAGCAAAACAAGCTTTGGAGCTTACAGTTTTTTTACTTCTCAATTCACACATAATTGAAAAGCCATCAGATTCTGCCATTGATACAACACGATCGATACCATTCAGTTAATATTCACCTACCAGTTATGAAATCATATACTCAACAGTGGCTGTCATGATATATTTCTGAATGTATAAAATCATGGCATGGTGTTGTTTTCCACTCAGAAACAAACTAGTGCATATAATTGTGCATCCAGTGGAGCCACTAGTATGGCAAGTAACCTGACCCATGTAATCTCAAACTCCATATCATGTGAGAGTTTGGGGGGGGGGACAATACCGCATGAACTTATTAATGAAGAGATACATGCCTCTTTCTGAGAAGTTCCTTCGTACACATGTAATATCCTGTATGTGTTATTATTTCCAGGCGAGGAATTCACAGTGTTCATAATAAGGCATACCCGAAAGAAACCTGAAAAAGTCTAAGACACATTTGTTTCATCTGAAAAATGGCACCCAGTACTGATGTGCTGGTGAGGGTAATGCTGCTTGTTGTAATGATTTATTGGTTGCTTCACTAATATTGTTATGCTAAAGAAATCATTGATTATGTTGGTCATGAGTTACAGTGAAATTAAACCTGACAAAATGCCTTAATAAGTAAATGATTCTTTGATGGGGCAATTTTTTCTTTTTATTTATTTATTTTTCTTTAGAGAAATATGATGAAGCATTTTTTTACTTTTAGTTTTTTTCAATGTGTGTGATAATCATTAAAATACATTTAACCATATTTATTTAAAATGAAAAATATTTGTTCTTGATTTCAGACGATACCTGTCCTTATTGGCCTAGGAGTTGTGGCTGTTACTGCAGTTCTAGCCAAAGTCTTCCTTTTTAGTGACAAGAAAAAGAAGGCTCCAGTAACATTGGAAAACCCTGAAGTGAAATATAAACTTAAACTTATTGATAAAGAAGTATGTACTTTGCAAAGAAGGTCAAGAGTTATGAATGTGTGTTTTCAATTTATAATTGTCCAGGGCATAATTCATATACATCGATATACATTAGGTTAATGCATGTAACATTTTTGTGTACTTACTTGCATATGCAAAGATTGAGAATATAAATTGTATTAATTAAGATTGCTACCTTTGTCAAATGATGCTTGCCTATATTTCAGATTATAAGTCATGATACGAGACGCTTTCGGTTTGCTTTGCCTTCCCCAGATCATGTATTGGGACTTCCTGTAGGTAAGAGAGTTACCTGTTGTGACAGTTGAAATGAGGCCCAATAACACACCAATGAATATTAGAATTACATGGTTATAAGAAAAATGCTTATGAAAATGAGAATCCTAAGCCAAGTCCCTTTCACCTATGAAGTAACAGATACTGAAATGTAAAATATAATTTCTGCCTCTAATTTTCCTGTCAATGGAACAGGTTTATATACATGTATGTGCTCCAGTTGAGTGACTCCGACTATAAAGCTTGGCTCTCTACACCTATTGAAATCTGTTATACAAATTAATGCAGTTGATTTCAAGTGCTGTCTTTTATATTTTAGGACAGCACATATATCTTAGTGCTCGTATTGATGGTTCATTAGTCATCCGTCCATACACTCCTGTGTCCAGTGATGATGACAAAGGATTTATGGACCTGGTGGTCAAGGTGTGTACAGATGTTTAAAACTTATTTGTCCACTTTGATTTATGTCCTATCTGAGGTTAACTTTGTCTTCCTTTAAGTTTTTTTTTTTTTTTTTTTTTTGTAAATTATTTTCCCTTGGTATTAAGATAAAACAATATGTTTTTGAATGTTATTATCTTGTGCTTTTTTTGTAAGATCTTTGATTTCAAGTGGCTTGTATGAGTGCAGCACTTGGAACTGCATCGAGCGAAAAAAAAAAAAAGACTCTTGGTTGCAGTTATTGCATACTTTTCTTTTTTGGCTCACATGCAGAATTACAATAGTTCCATTTTAGGTTGAAACTACAAAACAGTTACTTTAAGATCCCCAGCATAAGATTTTTTCGTGAAATCTCATACATGAATAAAAGATTTTCTCTGGTAAACAGTATAACCCCTAAGCAAGGTTTATGCATGGTTTCTTTCAATATCCACCATCAATTTAAGGGGGGAATGTAGATTTGAGATTTTCTCTTAAAATAAAGGTCTTGGCTTTTTTATTCCTGTCACATTCATTTAATGTATCTTCAAAATATCTAATAATGCTTGGAACACAGCTCCAACTTCATCGTGTGGCGTAATATTGGGATTTTGGGGACAAAAACACCATTTTTATACACCTGATTTTCTCAGGCACCTGGACAGCTATAAACTTGCTTTTGATGGCATTATAACACTTGAACAAAGTACTACAGCATGGAGTCTGGGATTTTTCTTCAGACACTTATTGTTGATTTTATCTATAAAAACGTGAAATTACATCAAAATATTAGGGAATTTTCACTTTCAAAGTCTATAAATTAGAAAAGAGAGGATCAATCAAAATTTCTTAAAAAGCACTTTTAGTGCATACTTTTCATAATTAGCATGGTGAATTTGGTCTCCCTCAGGTGTACAGGTAGACAGTTATAGCTTGCTAAGATAACGCTATCTCGTCAATATTGAAAGCAAAGAAAACGAGCAAAAACCCTTTCAGGGAGTTTAATTGTCCAAATTAGCAAATTAAATTGTTGGCAGCTTTACCTGTTATCGTTCTGACGATCGCGAAGATGAGTACTCTATTGCCGATTGAAAGTACCTTGTTTGCATGCATTTGGATGTCAGAAAATCTTATTTTTGTATCAATCTCACCTCCTGTTAGTAACTTCAAGGGGTTACCGCTAGCACTGTCAGAATGATTGACAGGCAATCAAGTCAGCCCTAATGACTCAAGCTATCAGTGTCCACGTCAATTGCCGTCGGGGCAAGTGTAAGGGATGCGCTCTAGGATGTGCACACAATAGCAGCATCGCAGGCGGTCTTGTCCACATTCGCCAAGCGAAAAATGGTTCGAAAACACGGTCGTGTTACAGGACGCCGATCGGATCAAATTGCCCAAGTTGCATAGATTCAGGGGCGTAACCAGACCTTTAAAATTGTACGCACAGATTTTTTAAATTCCCAGCAAAATGTAGACTAACGCAAGAGATGAAGGACAGCGTAATTACAGCATATGTACCACACATCGCAGCTTAATTTCCATTAATAATCATTTAGTCAGAAATATTCTCGCAATTAAAAAAATTTCAATATTCTTATTACCCAGAACGGTAAATTTATTTAAAAGGAGGCTAGCTTAGCATATGTGGAATCCCCTTCGAATAATCCTGGATCCACCTCTGAGTTGAACTAACATACGGTTTCATTCACCTTACATGTGGATGCATGGCTCCCAAAGACAACCAATTGTACGACACGACAGAGCTCTGATACATCTAAGTTTAATTATTTGTTTGTAAAAATTCCCCATGTCACCCTGTTAGTTTGGAGGGGTTAGCTGGGTCAAGTCCGTGTCAAAATTCTTTGAAGTTTTGCAGGAAAAATTATTCCTTTGTTTCTCTAGCTCCTTAAACCTGGCGTCCAGATTTTATCTAGTGCCCCCAGGGTTGCGGGAGCTGCTCTTTGAAAATAACACTCAGGCAGATTTTTACCTGAGATAAATATCGCCAGCAAGAATGCGTTCGATATTCTCAAGAAAGAAGGTACATAAGAGTTGAGGGCCACTGAATCCTCCAATTAAGAGGTAAAGGAAGTTCCAGTTAGATGGACGATTAAGATAGAACTTGTTAAGGTTACAGACATTGTATATCTCAGTTTGCTAGACGGGGGGGAGGGGGGGGGTCAGAACAATTGTGCCTATACAATTGATACAGAGGATTTGTAAGACTTTGTAAGTCACTACAGGTGACTTTGATAAGCAGAGGATTTTCTTTTATATTCCGTGAAAAATACACTAAATTTATATAAAATAATATCGTGGTTGGCAAAAAAATTGTACACACAGTGCGTCCGTGCGTATGCCTAGTTACGCCCATGTAGATTTTTAAAATGGATAGTATGACGGTTGCTGTCACGGGTAGCAAGCAGCAGAATTTTCATTTTTTTTTTTCTTTTTTTTTTTTTTGCGTATCTCAAAAAGTTAACAAGAAAATCGAAAGAGCGCGTGTAACAACAAGCAATTCAAAGGAGAACGCGTATTTCGAGCAAATCCAATGTGTCGGAAAGGATTCATCTTAGCGCTGATCACAATCAAGAGCGACTATCAAAACAGCTTAAGCGGAACAATAGGCACTGCTTTGCCGATCGCTGTTTATGACAAAGGGGGTATGACGCATCCCTGTTCTATTGTTTCTCGAGTCGGGCTGATGCTGCTGAGGTCCGCCCACCGAGTTTACCCATGCCAACGGCCCTTGACAACGAAGGCGGGGCATAGACCAGGCCACCGGTGCCGATGTGTGCAGCATCAGAATCCTCAGAAAAAAACATATTTTTTGTTCAAAATGTAAAAATGTTATTCTGTTAAACGTTAGATACACATTTAACCAATAATTAGACATAAAAAACCAAAAATGACTATTTTTAGCTATATTTGGGTACATCCGTCCCTTAAGCACCTTCTTATCATTTGAATCAGATTCAAAACTATGTCAATAGGTTTGTCAGGAAATGATAAATTAGATTATTTTGGTGACATTTATTCATAAAAAAAATAATCAAAAAGTACAACTTCTCCTTAGATGAATTCAGCAAGATGTGCTTTTTGTACTTTTAAGTAAAAAACATGTAAAATTTGAAATCGTATGCCTTGTTTCTTTTAATAACTACCTTCCTATTAATTGAATTGTTACAGGTGTATTTCAAAGATGTTCATCCTAAATTCCCTGATGGTGGCAAAATGTCCCAGTATTTGGAGAACATGGCTATTGGAGATTATATAGAAGTTAGAGGACCCAATGGATTGCTGGTCTATGATGGGCGAGGTACTGCATAGCTTGTTTTTTTACAACAATTAACTTTAAGAATATTTCTGTGCTCCATTATAAATTACTTAAATGGCTGTATGATCCCTTTAGGAGCAAAACCTGATATACAACTGTAAAAGTGTGCTTAAGTTTGGGCTGTGTCAACTGTTTCATCCCTGCATGATGGATCCTCTGGATAATACTGAAGCCCCCCCCCAAGCCACCACACCACCACACCACATTTAACACCCACCCATAGCAGATTGAAATGAGACAATCTGATAATAAGAAATAATACATCTAAAACTGACAGTGCAGTTTACCTCTGTGTTTTACCTGAGGGCGTCAACTGCATTTAGACTGAACTGTGCCTCTTAAACACTTCTTAAAAGACTGAAGCACAGTATTTTAAGATACTGGTATGAAAAGAAAAGTACATATTTTCAGGTCAGTTTAGCATTCGTCCGGACAAGAAGTCCCCACCTCAGAAAGTGAAGGCAAAGAATGTAGGAATGATTGCTGGAGGAACTGGTGAGCAATGGTTTCATATGAAAAAAAGGATCAAAACACACTTTTCAACTGTTTTGTATCATTATGATAAAAATTTAACTTATACACATATGTATTCAGTACTCATTACCACATTGCAAACGTTACTCTTGGGATTGATGTTCATCATTTTGTCACAGGAATCACCCCAATGCTTCAGTTGGTTCGTCAAGTGTTTAAGGATCCTGAGGATAAGACCAATTTGATGTTGCTGTTTGCAAATCAGGTAACTTTGATGGATTGGTTCTGACATATTATGTCAGTATGTTATTTAAGTGTTCAGAACAGATAATGAGATATACCACCAGCTTATTTGTTCTCAATGTTCTAGGTCATAAGGCATCAAACAGAGAGATGTATACTTTTTAAAGTAGCTGTGGCTAAATATATTTTCACATTCACTGAAAGGGATAATGATGTTGAATGGTGGGGAAGGAGGGGCTGCTTTTCCTTGGAGTTTTAGAATATATGGACAGATATATAAAAAATGGCTTATCAGCATACTTGTAGTCATGTATCATTATGATTATGTTTTCTTTGAAATTATTATAAATATTTTAATTCGTTAAGTTGGAGGTCTTATAGCTAAAGGGAGAATACTTTGCTTTTGACAAAAAATAATTTATTGCTTCTTATGTTCTTTATGTTCACATGTTTATTTTACATCAAAAATAAAATTGTACCTTTTCATTGAGATGGTAGTTTTTTGCACGATATTTAGAAATAAAGATGTGGCTTATGGACATTTTCAAAGATGTATAGAATACCTCGAAATGAATTTTTTTGTAATCACATAAATCCTTGGCCTACAGCAAATTAACAATTTGTGTGACTTTTTTCCTTCTGTGCTGCATGTATGTTCTGAACTTGTGTAAATTACAGTTGCCATAGTCATTCACTTAGTAAGCTGTTACTTGCACCTGTTGAAGCCTGGGGGAAATAATTAGTCACATACTAGGGCAACATGTAGTCCCCACAAGAACAACGCATACCCTGCATTACAATTAGACCTATTGAATATAGTCACACACACACACACCCCCCCCCCCCCCCAAAAAAAAAGCCCCAGCTTATAAATGCATCTTGGCCATTTATTCTTTATCATAAGTCTGCTGTAATATTTATTTATGTAATTTAATGTTCTGCCATTGATTTATTGAATTGGATCTTGGCACAGCCATTGCACTGATTAACATATTTGTTCCCAACTTTAATGTCACAACTCTTATAGTACATGTAGTCTGTTAGAAATCTTAAAGCTTTGCAATCTCTAGACAGCCTTGGGTAAAATTCCTCTTTCATTAATTAGACTGAGAAAGACATCCTCCTGAGACCAGAGCTCGAAGAGATTGCTGAGCAACATCCAGACCGCTTTAAGCTATGGTATACCTTGGACAGGCCTGAGGAAGGTATGGAACATATGGGGCACAATTCTAATCAAAATGAACACATTTGCACATTAAAAAAATATTGTTTTTATAATGACTACATCACAATGATGCATTTAAGGTGGAAACTGTTTATTATTGATACGTATATATTTTCTTATTCAAATAATTTTGACTTGATTAAGGGAGTCAGATTTTTTGTAATGAGTGCATTTGGTGAACTATAAAAAGAATAAGGTACATGACTAAGGTACTTTAGTGAAACTGAAAATGTCAAAATGTAAAAGACATGGCATCAGAAACACATATAGGGTACTCAAATGAGTGTTGGTATTATTTACAGGATGGGCTTACAGCAGTGGCTTTATAGATGCAGACATGATTAAGGGGCACCTGCCAACCCCTGGTGAGGACACCTACATTTTCATGTGTGGCCCTCCTCCCATGATAAGATTTGCATGCGAACCAAACCTGGATAAACTTGGCTATCCGCAAAATAAAAGATTTGCCTATTAATCTATGTGGCTTCATAATGCAAGGTCACTTTTTTTTCACTGTTAAGCTAGTTAAATCATGTTGTTGTCATTAAATTGGGCAGATGGAAGTGTCAAAGATATGCTTATTGAATTGAATTTTGAATTATGTAGTAGCTTGAAATATATGAAGTTTGATTAAAATAGTTTTGTCAAGGCTATGGGTAGGTATTTTAGAGTTATAACATGTGCATTAATGAACTTGTGATAAAAAACCCAAATGCAAACATTGAACCAAATGCTCATTAATAAGAACTTGAAACTTTTAACAAACAGTTTGATTATGAAGATAATCAAACTGTTTGATTATGAAGATAACGGAGATTTAGGACCGGAGTTTAAAAAAAACAGATGGTGAGCAGAAGGACTAAAATAACTGAGTGAGTCCATTTGGTCATATAAAGTTTTATAAGAGGCCATATTTTTAGCTGCTGGTAAATACAAGGCATCAGCTAAATTTGATATTTATTGGCTCTTTTTCTCTTTATACACTCTATATAGAAAGTCAAGTCTTGTTAAAGATTTTGAAAATTAAGTATTTTATGTACCACATCAAATGTGAGCACCATTAATAATTGTGTATATTTTTACACGGAGCTAATAAAGTTCGGTTAGAAAGTTGACTTTGCTGTGATTCTCAGTAAGTATACATGTTTCTGCTCAATGTTTTGTTAAATGCTCTTAGTATAACAGGTAAAGTTAGAGCATTAAATGTTGACTAGGTAGCCTCTAAAACGTGCACAATATAGAAATGGTAGTTGTAAAACAGCTGTTAATAGTGATACACAATTTCTAATGGTTCATCTTTTGTGTGCTCAATTTTTGAAAATGATTTTTGCTGTTAAATTGTTTAAATCAAAACTTAAATCACCAAACAATGTAAAATGTTAGTTAATTTGGAAAAATAGGATTTTTTTATACAAAAGAATAGGTAGGCATGGAGAATTACACATTTGCATGTCTAGGTGAACTAATATCCAAGGGCCTAGTAACACCATGGCAGTGTTAGATGAAACGTATAGATGATATCGGTATGTATTGTACATTGCATAACTGACAATATTCTGACATATGTTAAAGGTTTTGTGTTTCAATTTGATTGAAATTATGTTAACCTATAAATTAACTGTTTTGTTTGGATCTATCACATACTTTGATGCATTGATATTGAATGAGAAATAGTGAGTGGTTTTCAGGCAATGGTAGGGTATTGAATTCTAATTAATGCTCTTCTGGATACGTTATTTCACATTGTTGACGTGCAAATAGTTTGATTTTGATGCTTTATTAAAACTTAAAATGAATATTTAAAAAGTATAACGTTGTTAATACCTTTGCTTTTCTTGCAACAGTATGAAATGTAAAATATATGATATGCCAAATCTGTCATTTTAAGGGGCAGAGGTCGCAATATTTGAAAGACGCAGGTCTACTGGACAAGGAACCACAAATCTTTGGAGATAACTGTATGGATCGCAAAAGAGAGAACTGTTGAAAAATATAATTTCCCAACCGTGAACGTCAAACAAGCCAGGGAATTATATCCGATATAATTCCCTGAACAAGCCAGGCGTATTGACAAATTGTTTTGTGTATTGTGTAACGCGTTGTTCCTTGCACTGTGCTTGTGGAACATTAGCACAGGTTTCAGTGTAAGCGCATGGATCAGATTACCCGACTTGCCAGATACTAGTACGAAGGTAATTTTAATTTAAAGCACATTTTATCTTCTGTCTCAACAGATATATTCCCACCCCTTTCAATTTATTTCCTTCTTGCCTCTTCTATCACCAGTATACCAGGGAGAGAGCAGATGTATAAAATTTGAGATTTTGATAACAAAAAAGTTCTCAGTTAAAATGCTATGGAAGTTCACATGTTACTACCTCATGGCATTACTTGTGGTTTATGAAAGCTTTAACTTAATCAGTGTTAAAACTGGAACATGACGTTCGTTAAAATCATTTGTCTAAATACGCAATATGCAAATTAAATGTTCCTTTAATCTCTTGGAAGATAGCCCTCTTCCTGACAGGCGCAATGTGCTTAATGATTTCATTAAAGGATGTAATGTAACCTTTTTTTTTAGGTCACTTAAGGATACTTTTAACACGTTGTGTCGAAATTCATAAAGAATTTTGACGTCAAAACATGCGTAATTGAAACAGAAAAAAGTCTGAGAGGGATATGGAAGTGTGCGGATTAACGATCATTATTTTCTAAGAGGTTATTTTGGTACAGGGAAACGCATAATTTTGATGTTGCCGACCCGGACTGTGTATTTTACGTGTTGCTTTGAGTGACACGCGAATGTGCCGGAGACAATAACGAGAAAGAGTAAATTGTGATATTTTATTTGATAATAATTAGCATCCTTTTAGCGTTTTTCTTTAGGCCTATCCGCCCGCTGTATGTAGAAAGCCCATACCCAACTTCATTTGAAACATCTCTGCAATCAGTTACTGTTTTATTCAGCAATTCCCCAGCCAAACGATGTTGATTTGTGGGTATTGATTTGTTATTATGGCGATATTTCCATTAAACCTAACTCTAGGACTGCAGCTTAAAGTTATAAAGAATCTTCGTTTAAATGGCTTCGAATCCCTCGGGTGAGACGCCGAGCAATAAACAACTTAAGTGTGGTCCGTTTTAGCTAATAGTTGCTCCCCCTACGTTATATGTTCGAGAAAAATATGACATGTACAAAAGCTATATGACCCTTTAAATGAAATCCCTTTGGTCCTGCCTATCGGCATTGGGCTTTATGAATATCTAGGCTCCTGGCAGGTCAGAAGGTTGAAGTAATCATTTATCGTAACGTCAATCAAAATTTATTCGCCTATTGTGGAGAAAAGCTGCTAGAGCATAAACACTTGTCTTATGTGCAGTAGCACACCTGAGTGACATTACAAATCTCGCGAGACCATTTAATTTTTATCAGCCCTGTGCACGTGCCAGTTTATAAATATACTCTGTCGTAGTATGATCCATTGAGGCACATTTATATATATAAAGGAAACATTTTGCTTATAGCCTTTCGTTTGTGACTGACATGCAAAATTCTATTCCATATGTTAAGATGACCATGTCAGAAATGGATTGAACACGTGGTACACGCACGGGATTTCTTGTACACTGTAGTCTTGACATGCAATAGAGATAATTCAAACTAAAACAGCTAAAATGCCTAAATTCGACGTTCGCATTCCATAATTAATCATTAAATTTTTTGTATACATATAGGAAATATAATGTAGGTAAAGAAAATACTGGTACAAAATGCATACAAATTGCGGAGGAAAATATTTTGCGTGTACATGTGCATGTGCATGTACAAACATGCAGCTATAATTAAAGAAAAGGCCCCTTTAGATAACAATCATATTCTAATCAAATATTGGATAATAATAGGTTTTGTGGTACTTAGCCCTAATGGATGTTATCTCTTGCAAGGATAAATGCCTTCAAGACAATTCATGATATCTCGCAATGCTTCAATTGTGGATTGCAAAGAGCACTGTAAATTGGATGAAAAAAATCTGTTACGTCTGAAAAATCTTGAAATGTCAAGAACTCTTTTATTAAAGAATCAGAAACGAGGACATTCGTGCGAAAATTGTCAAATGAGCTTTCTCAGCAAAAGCGATTATTGTCATGCTGCAGTACATGTAATAGACGGTAATGCGTATACTGTAGGTGTAAAAAGCAACCGGTCGATAACACTGAACAATTAAAGACTGTTTGATAAAAAGTGACCCCATTAACTTCCCCTCTCTTACTCTCTCTCTCTCTCTCTCTCTCTCTCTCCCTCCCTCTCTCTCTCTCTCACACACACACACACGCACGCACGCACACACACACACACACACACACACACAGAGAGAGAGAGAGAGAGAGAGAGAAGTCATAACCGTTGGAAAACATGCTAAAAGATCTATATGGTTGCCGTCATTGACTCAAGCAACTGTGGGAGTTTCACTAACGCACTAGCTGTACATGTAATACTGATGCACGTATAAATCAAAGTTACATCTATTGGAGGGGATGTTCGTAACTTTGTTGATGTTTAAACGGATTCATTACACTTAAAAATACAGCTGACTGGAATACAACTCGACGATATACAGGAGATATCGCAAAACGTGGACCAGCTTTTTACCCGAGCTGGCAGTAGGCCCATTATAGGACGAATACAAAAAAGATGGGTGGGTGTTAATTAAATGTATACGTTGCATTGCAGTATCTCGTTCATCGACCTGGAGCCATTAAAAGAAGACACGGTTTCAATGCATTATTATCATTGATTACCTTGTTAACGAAACCCACATCTGACCAAAATTTATAACTTTCTTTTCTATCTAAATAGGCCAAAGGAATGATTTGGTGTTTGTAATGTTAAAAAAGGCAACGGTCAAACTTTTTAGTAGTAAATTGCTTGGAAGATAAAAGGAAACAAAATGTTTCTATGTTCTAAGACATGAAACTTAGATTAGGTAACGTTTTGCAGATTAATGTCAAAGTCAAACCAAGTGTGTGTGTGTGTGTGTGTGTGAAAGCGACATCCGACATGTCAGAACAAAAAGTCCAGAAATCTGCTGTCGTGTCCGAATCAACGGGAATCGGGAGATCTTCTTAATAAGACTTGTTGTAAACTCAACCTTCTTTCGTAGAGTTTTAGATCGTGGATTTGAAATTCCACCTCGACGTGAGCAGATGAAGCAAATCAACCACAAGGTCAAGTTTACCTGAAGACCTTATTTAGAAGAACCAATCAATGCCAATCAATGCCAATCATCGGCCTGGTTAAAAGCAGAAGTTTACGCCTTCTCTGCAGACACGATAACAACCGACAAATTATCTTAATTTAAGCAAGGAAGACTTTTATGATACAATAACTTGCAAGCTCTCTTGATTGTTATATAAAATTTTATTTATTTAATGCCAACTTTTTCTCTATGTCGGAAACGACAAATGTCCCGTAGGAAAAAAGAAAGTATAAGGTAAAGGTTGCATTTGTAGAATTTTCAAGTGATCTTTAATGATCTCGTTAAATGTCAATTCTGCTATCCATTAAGATCAGCTGAGGCAGAATCACTTCGCTAAGTAAAACGGTAAAAATCGACATCGACATCGGTCGATCGACACAATGGCAATGGCGCTTACCAGAGGTGTCTTGACATAGTAAATAGACGGCTGAAACCCTGCCTAATGTAGGCTGAATCTGGAAAAAGAGTGATTTATTGTTACGATTAATGTTTCTAAGACAAGTTATCGAATCCGTGGGTCTGTATTATGTATTTTGTGAATGATGCGAAATCAATCTAATAGGCAAGGAAAATTATGTTTATAGGACGGGGAGTAGTTTAAAGAGTGTCATTCAAGCAATTTCAGAGAAGAGGATTTTATATCAAGAACTAGTAAGCAGCTAGTTTTTTTTATTTCACCAAAGCAAGGAGTAGAATTCATTCAATTCACACTTTCAATTTGCCACTAATTTTGAATTTGCACTGAAAAGAACAAATTGTTAAACACAGTATTCTTAATTGAAAATATACCTTATATAAAACAAATTGTCTTCGACCACAACGTTATTTCTTGTTTAATGTATTTCAAATATTTAAAGAGATCTTATGATATAATCTAAGTGAGAAAAGAACAATGTTTACGCTTATCAAGGCAATGCAGGTATCCGTCATACGTTTTATATCCAATTTCTTCTTTTAAAACGTCTGTTCAAATGTTTTTAAAAGGCAGCAAACTTATTGATTTCATCCTTTATTTCCTTAATAAATAAGGTATAACTGTTGCAGTCTATTAGCACAATGCCACGCTAAATATCATTGGTAAGCAGGCTCTATTCATCACAATAGCCATGTTGCAAATTTGTGATTTGTTATACAACATCTAAGGAGAACATATCGATGTCAGGCGCCCTAACCATGTTTCTTGCTACTTTGAGGAAACCTTGAACCAAAGATCCAATGATAACTATGAGATAAGCACAGAGAAAACTAGTATCGATCCGGCTATTAATGTTTCAGCCATTTTCTAGTCGATGATGATAACAATGTTATTCACAGAACGTATGCGCTGGTTTCCTTGTAGCTGTTCACAAATCAATCCTTGGCAGAGAGGAAAATGGTGCATTCTGTGCATAGCACACACCCTGATCTGTGCGAGGGCAAATCAATGCTTCACTAGCGGGTGAGACCATAGAGCACTGCCATACCCTTGGTGTTGTTTTTGGAAATGTTTAAAAACTCTCCCCCTATATCGATTTTAATTTGCACTATCACAGTCCGTGCATGAATATTTCATGGTAACGGCTCCTTAAACATTATGGTACTTTCTTCTGAAGGCACATTCGGACAAACACACACGCAATTTTACCATCAAAGTGATTATGGGGAACTTAAGTTTGTGGGGTTAGAATGATCCATCTCTCAAACAACGATTTGCCTGACACCTTGGTCATTCGCTTTAAGTTCCAATAAAATATTCCAATTTCAATCTTTAGATAAATATGGTATTAATTAGAGTGATGGATACATATATAAATCTGCGATGTAATGTTTAGCACGATTGATGGACTGAAATGTGAAAATGGATTGATGTGACTGATGTGCTTTAGTGTTAACGGTAATTGGTACAGGATGATGTCTCTACTAATGAACTCTCCAATAGGTTTAAATTTCCGATTTAGATGATTAGATATTTTGAATGCCATAGACAAAATACGAAGACAGGTAAAAGAAAAAAATCTACATTCATCAAAGGCTCTTTACCTTGGAGAACCAATGCTTGGTTAAGACATTTTATAAACTGTATGACAAGATCGTTACATCATAATTCGTTAAGATAACAAAGGTGGTTAGCGTTTTTCACAGCGGTTTTACAGCGTCTTTGATAACAACCCCAAATTCCAAGGAATGATACTTTTGGCATTAGGAATTCAACTGTATAATTAACTAAAATTATCCTGGCCAATTTCCCTAATTTAAAATAAGCATCTGACATACATGTAAGTTACGTTAGATCCTAGTTTAAAATTTTTTTCGTGACAATTATTTGGAGCATGTCGTCTCAACTGGTTCTGTGACGTTTTTCGGCCTCTAAAGTTATCTATTAATGGCACGATGCTTGATATTTTTGGACATTTTATTCAAAACCTGCAAACGTGTTTCCACACTGAACTATATACGTCATTGTTGAGAGGCTACCCTAGCGTGTGTTATTACGTGTTTGCAGTCATCTGACGTTAGGCAGAACCTGTCGTAGGTGTCGTTTTCACATAAATCAGGATAATCGGAAGTAATGTCTAGCATATAAAACAAATTACCCAAGGGGAATCGAAATCATTGCATGATAGTAAATTAACAACCCCGCATAATGTTTCATTCATACGGTTCCACGTCGTTCAGCCATTGCTTCACACGGCGTTGTTTGAGAAAGCTTTCCATTTTTCTTTCGCCTTCAGCTTGGTAAGCTTCATTGTACATCTGCTCAAATGATTTAGATAGGTTGTCCGTGAGAGCAGAGTCCTGTGTCCGTGTCCTGGCCAGTGGTGGGGGATACAATAAACTCTCTTCATGAGGCAGCTTGGCTTCCAGTAGTTCATAGTTTACTAATGGTCGATTTGAACCTTTTAAGTTGGTACAGGACTTCGTATCCCTTGGCATTGTTCCTCCCACATTAGCACAAAACGGTGTATGAGCACACATTTCACGGTCAGGAAAGGAGTAAACTCGTCTAAGACGGTCATGGTGTTCATCTAAACTCTCTGGTAAACTTAACCGGTCCAGTGAAACAAATCTGTCCAGTGAACCAAATATAGATAGATGACTAGCGCTCCTTATTGAACCTTCACTTTCTACCGACCTGTCACTAGTCAAGCGTGAACGGGATCGACGTATAGACCTCGATGGGTCAAAGGCGTTCAGCCAACAAAACTGGTTTTTGTCTTCTGAAGGGCTTTCAAGACAATTCGTTGAGCGAGACGACGATCTTCGTGAGATCCTTGGTGAACAGTATACACTCAGCTGGTTCTCCGGTGTGATACAAAATAGTGAGTTCTTTGATACTTTTTCGCCATTTTGATTTGCATAATCATTTCTCTGGTTTTCTTTGTTTGCTAGGTTCGGTAAGCTACAACACTGAGTAGAATCCAAAGAATTTTCAACATGTTTTGGACTTGTCGGCCCTCTAGTCTCTTCATCTTTATCTGCTTGATTAATACATATAGTAGGTATTAAGAGACTATTTCCTTTCTCTTCAGATGACATTTTTAGTTCTTTGAGCATATGACAAGTTAAACTGTCACCAAAATCTACTGGCTGTGTTTGCTCGTTTGGATCCGAAGGAGAAATGGTCTTTTGAAGTGCACTGCCCTTAAAATTATGACGACAAACAACATCTGTGATCTGATTGGATAACCCCTTAGCACCCACACAACTACCAGAAGATCGTCTGCTGAGTACTTTTATGTTAGTGTGAGAACTGCCGCACGTTTCAGAACCAGGTTTCGGATCAATACTATGACAACACAATATTTTTGAAAAACTCGTTTTAGAAATTTTCGCACTTTTTACACTGTTGTCCTGCTTGCTTGCCTTGGCAGGAATCCGAACCTCCTCTGGGATTTCTTCCTCTTTAACCGCGGGCAAAGGGCGGGGCGATATTATGCTGGCATTGATCTTTGTGCAAGCCATCTGGAATTTAAAAGCATACGGATGGTATTCCACTTGAATTCAGATATTTCACTTCATTGCATTACTACAAGAGGCACACAAGGAGTGGGCAGACGTTTACATTTAAATTGACATTGATCAGTTTTTAGAAAGTGCTAATAGACTTCAACAAACGAGTTGTCAAGAAGGCATGATTGCATTTTTGATTAACAGTTTGTCAGCACTCTTTTGTGCACTCTTATGTAGCATTAAAATAAAAATAGGTTTGGTCTAAAAATAAAAATAATTCACCTTGTCTAAGACTATTATCCACGTATTCCATGTAGACTTTAAATTTGACAACTAACCATTTAATTTGCAGAGGAGAAGGGAAAAAGCTACGACGGAACAGAAGAAAAACCCTTGGATCCTAACTCATTTATGTAGTTAGTTACACTGTTGTGAACTTAAGAATGTCTTTTAATGTTAATGTTTTAAAATTGACGTTGTCTTGAACAGTTTCTGTATGAATACCATTTGATCATACGGCGATATCTTTTACGCATCCGTTTGGATGAAATATCATAATATTACATGTTATGTAATATTATGTAATATCATAATATTACATAACATGGTGAAACTTGAATTGAACTTGGAAGAACATATTGCTTAAACCAAGCTGAAAAATAAGACACAAGGTCAATCAAAAATGTTTGACTTATTATAATGATACATATATTTATTCATATGTAAGTGGTCAATACTATCATGGAAAAATCACACGTATTTTAGGTACGCATACAGTACGGCAACATTCGGCATAAACCTTAAAAGTAATTTAGGACTTTATATAAATACAACTCATATCTCATACAAGTGTGGCCTTGCTTATGTACCGTAAAATCAAGAAACTATTGCTTTTTTTCTTTGCAAAGCTCATTATCATCATTATCAGTATTACATGCATTTTATCACTACTGGGTACAGATGGACGGATACTTTTTTGACACTTAAAAGACTTCAGTTCAAAAGCTGCATAAAACTGAATTAGCTTATAAGCAATCATAGTTGTATTATTTTTAAATACATTCAACCAGATTACAATAAATCCAATTCTATTGTATCTCATATTGTTTTGAAGCTCAATGCATTCTCTTTACATTGGATCACAAATATCTCTTTATTACGTTTGTATGGGAAGCGCAGCTGTCCTCCCCGAGCAAATCTAAGCTATAGATGCCGCACGCTGGGAGAAAACACTCCATTGGATTGTAATTGAACTATTACTCTCGGAGAATCAATAACCGCGCGTTTGTGACAGGAGAAAAAACAGTGAACAGGCATCCCCGTTAAACAGCTACAGAACCAGATAGACTGAGATATTCCCCCCAAGGACAAAAATTAGTTTACATTTCACCCCAGTAGCGCAGAATAGACGGGGAAGGGCCTGTGGTATGTGAGATAGATTGACAGCGAAAATATTATTTTCCTTTTGTTGGCACCTTCAGACAACTTCACAAAGATAATGCATAAAAGAATCCAATTAAGAGCAATTGCAAGAACGAAGGGCCTTGTGTTTAGAGACGTTCATCTTTGAGTATCTTGCACAGTAGTAAAATACACAGGAGGTAGTAATCCATGGCCATTAGTCTTTGCCCAGACTGATTCTTATGAATATCTTCAGAGACCAGCAGAAAGCGTAAATCAGTAAAGAATTTAAGAGTTGGTAGCGAGCAATGATATGGGAAAGTCTTCCCAGTCTGTAACTGACACTTGCTATCCATAAGGCCGTTCGTAACTCACGAAAACTCCTTCAACTCTGCCGTTTTTCACAAGTCCTGTCAGCTTTACTTCATTTGAAATTGTCATCTTCCGTGTAGTGTACTTACGCATAACTAAACATTTTTTATAGATTTTTTCCGGTGGTTTGTAATCCATATTTAAACAATCACAAAAGCACTTAACTAAATAGGCTCTCTTCTGACTCAAATCATGTTTTAAACATGAATGATCAACCTTAATTACATAATCCCTATGTTACAGCCGTCTATAGGTTAGTGGGCTCCATTTATTGATATCGTCGAACATTAAACCCACTAGTCCACAGAATCACACTCACACATACGCGTGCGTGCGCGCGCGGTAAGAGAGAGCGAGAGCGAGATGTTAAAAATCATAAAAATAAAACTGAACGATCATTTACAAAATCAATAACCAACGACCAAGAATTCAAGTTTCGTGAAAGAAAGCAACCCCACCTTTATAAAGCGAATCAAAGCAAAATCATATAGATACGCACAGGCTCACCTCAACCGTCTTCTTCTCTTGATTCCAGAAAATAACAACCACTACCACAATACAACAGTGCAGATAGAGAGTGGAACTGATTGCATGTGCTTAAAGGTCGGGATTCACCCTGCCGAAATATCATGATGTGATTTTCTAGCTTTTATTTGCCCATATGGCCGAATTTCAATTCCCAAAGGTCGCCACACGCCTTTAATTTTACACTTATAAAAGGTTTTAAGTCGAATAAGGACAGGTAGACGTGGTCTTAATCAGGTAGTGCCATGATTATTTTCTGCCTTACTCTATAGCCGATCAGTTGAGCACACCTTTAAATAACCGATGATCGAAAGACAATTGGGACAATGCAATAATTACCTTGTGTTCGAAAGAAAAAAAATAATAACTCGGAACACTAAAAGCGAGTTGTTTTGAAGCATCGTCTGAGACGTGATGAAAGGGCTAGGAGGTACTGAGTAAACATTGAAGGGAAATGAAAGCATCATGTATCATTCCAGCAGGAAATGATCCAATACTCCTTTATTCCAAATATGAAAACAGATGTTACATGTACTGGTGCTTAAATAAACACACGTATTTTTTGCGAAAATAGGGACAAAACTGAAAATAACACTATTCAATCCTACGCCCTGAATAGTAGAAAGACGCATTGATTAATGACAACTTGACTTATGCAATATTCAAGGAAAAACATTTTTGAAAACACGTGGATAATTGCCTTTTTTATTTTCTATTTTATTAATTAATTATAATAATAATTATTATAATAATTATTATTATTTCTGTTTTGCCCTTGTCATTATTGAAATCTTGATACTAAAAACAAAGACATTATTATGCTTCTTTTGAAATTTCAAGCATAGCCTATGTTGTCAATACAATTATTTACCCACCTTCCATAAATCTTTGTGAAAACCATGTACGAAAGTTGAAGCAGAAATGCATTTGTAATACTATGTAATCTACTGCAGGTCTAAGAATTTTATAAAAAACAAGCGCAAACTCCAAGGAATCACCCAAGCGACCATTCAATATCTTACCATCTTTTTATACTATCTTGCCCTTGGCAAATATTTTCTTTGTTTATAGCTTCCACATGACAAACTTACCTTGGAACATTGGGGGGAGCTATCCACAGTATTTAAATAGGTATCTTGGTTCTCAACAAACAGTTAGAGTCTGATAAAGGCTTTCATGCAAGACCTCAAGGCAACATGTATAACAATGTTATAAAATGTCACGTATACCCGTTTTATGCTCTTGCTTGAAACATACAATACTAAACTGATTGCATCTGTTTCTAAGAATTCGGTAACACAAACATCGAAATTTCCAATAACTGTTTCTACGCCCAAGAAAAAAATATCATTAGAAAACGGTTCGTGACAAGCTGAAATGAAAGAAACATCCTTTTTGGGTGTTTGAATATAGCAAAATGACGTTTTAACGCAACTGAATCATCAGCGATATTTGAGCATTAGCAAACGTAAGATAGAAAATTAACAAGGAAAGAAAAGGAAAAAATGGCAGTTCTAAATCATTGTCTTCCAATCTGCCATGCCGGGGAAGAAGATGGTGTATAATTGCAACTTGTTCTTTCGGTCCTTTGAAAAAATGTATATTTGTAGGTAATGAGATGATTGTTACATTTGATCGAATAATTTCATTGTTATTTTTTGAACAGATATCACCAGAGAAATGTGATGTTCAACAATTTATGCCGCTCAGGTAAATATATTTTACCCATATTTTACCCATTAGCAAATGTGTTCAGTCCAGATAAATACTATATATATATATATATATATATATATATATATATATATATATATATATATATATATATATATAACCCAATTCTTCAAAATGAAAAAAAAATGCCGGTTTGCGTGACTAACCGTTCCTTGGCCAGACTGTCGTGCTCGGGCTGTAGTTTTAGCCTTTAATGCAAACATTGATTTGAGTGAAATTCAAATATTTTGCTCTTATGTCTTACTCGGTTTGAGAAACGCGCAGACATAGAATGTTGTTATCGAAGATAGAGGATATACAGGCACAACTGTGCAGAAACGGTCGTGGCAAAAATGTATTTTCCTCTAAATTCAATTTTGCTTAAATTGAGTTTGTGTACGGTTGATGAATTATCGTCATATCTTCATTAAATCTTTACAAGATTAAATGATGTTGACGGTATGCCATAAAGATTACTTTAGACTACAACCCAAGCTCCTTACGACGGTGGCCTAGGAAAGGGGCACTATTACATATTTTGTCACCATTAAACTTTATCTCGTTTTAACAAAATATACACTCTCATAAGAAACCAACAGATCAGTTTTTTTTAACAAACCCAGTTGAAAACAGTAAATTCTCAAAGTTGGAAATTGTGTAATGCTTTAACTTTTATTTAAAGAAGACAATACATTAAAAACGATGATTACATTTGACGAGATTGACACACTGATGAAATACCGTTTATTCATTAAAGACATTATAAAACGACTGAAATGGTTATGGTATAAAATAACATAATCTAAAAGAAAACATTTAGCAATAATAAATATATAAATAAATGAGTAAATAATGTTTTCAGAATCAGAATCAAGTCCATACTTATTTCAAAACAAACTGGCTGAGAACGTATAGGCAAGGAGACATTTGTCCAAGTGGACTTCTTCCCTCCTCTGCTTAACTGCCCACTGTTGTACAGTCTTGGATATAAATATAACATGACTGCAAATATAATAAAACAGTTAACTTGGAAGAGTAAATAAATAACTGAAAAACCGTTGTCTTGTTTATTGAAATGAGCAAGTCATTTTCTATCAAAACCATTTCTAGTTACAACCATGAAGTACATTCACCAAACACAATCTTGATTACAGAATGAAAACAACTACAGAGTGGGTATCTTGTGTCATATCCTAAAATCACCTTTTTGGTCATTAAATGTCATGTCATAAATAGGTGAAAGTCTTGATTCCTGTAGTTTTTGAAGAAGTATACCTATACACATGAAACAAAATCAGAGTGCATTTACATATTGATTCCTAAGATCGATTTCTTTTACAATGATTTTGTATTGATTTAACATACAAAACACCCAGGTAATCAAACTCAATCAGACATATGAAGGTGACATAAAATAATCCAATAAAAAGGAAATCATTTCTTGAAAAAATTCACAGGGTCACGATAATTTTCAAATGGATTATGCTATCATACAGTCAGTAAAACATGAAGAATGTCAGAAATTCCATCAACATCAACAAATTTAATGACAAGAGAATATACATGTACACATTAAAATATGAATATTGCACATAATTTACCTAATTAGCAATGTTTATGTACAAATGAAACTAAAACATATGACATCTTTGTGCACATAATTTTGTAAAATAATGAAATGCTTATTGTAAATGATATCTACAACAGCTTAATAATATATACAGAAAAAAGGGTTTTAAAGATATCAAAGAAAAACAGAAATGTGAGATGTTATAACAATTCTTTTTGAAATTTCCAGGTGGAATATAATCCAGTCTCCATTTGTAATTCCCTTATTTGGATGCAACAAATCGATAGCCACAATCATTTCATCAGTTACACAAGATTCTCAAATATCCTTAAACTGCAGACCCAGATTTCAGCATGACTGCACATGTACGACATCATGCTAAAATCTGTAATATCTCATGGTTGTGTGAACATATATGTATATTGCATTTAGATCTTTCGCAAACAAGTCTTAAAAATGTCAAGAAAAGATTCAATTTTCAATTCATTCATACTTTGAATTAGACATACTGCTATTAGCATTGTTGTAATAGAGAAAAATAAATGTCTAAAGCAGACATATCCACTGGCTGTGACTCTTCAGATGTTTTTCTTTTCAATTCCAACTACACTGAAACCTACAGTTCTCATTTTACAATCTGTCACACCTTTCTTCCAGCACAAAGCAACACCAAATTAGTAAGTTGTTCTATTATCAACATCAATTGCATCTGCAGTCCTAAAAATAAATTATGTGATTATCAATTCAGCCCATTAAGTAATTGTCACACAAGCTTTTGGCACATGGTAAATCTCTCAGAATAAAGACAGTAGCCAAAACAAAAAGAGCTACATATATCAATCTAGTGTGCAATTCAGTAGTTCAACATATGACCACCTGTGTCTACTGACCATTATATGAATATAACAAAAACAGCACATGTTTATTATTTCAATAATACTGACAGCATGCATTACAGGCACCTGTGTCATATAAACCACATACTTACTTCTTTCCAACCTTGATATGAATGATCAAGAAGGCCACACCAAGGACCACACACAGGGACCCTACAACAATGTAGGCAATGCCCAGGAAAGAGTTCTTTCCTCCCAGCCATGAGGTGGTGGTGAGGACCATGCTCTTGGTCCCCCCAAAAGCAGTCACTGAGTAAGCTACAAGAGAGAGCAATAGTAGCTGCATTTGAATTTCTTTTTTTCTAAGTAGTGACCTAATACAATTTAAAAGAAAGAAAAAATACTACAATTTTACTAAGCAAGCTAAAAGTTGAGACAAACTACTTAAATACAAGTTCAAAAATAAAACACAAATAGTGCTCCTTACAGTACTCAATATTCAGTGTGTAGTTTCCTTTCGGCAGCTTTCCATTGAACGGGTCAGTAGAGTTGCTAATCCTGCGGTAGAGTTTGCGGAAGTTGGGCAAAGCAGCAGTCCTCATCCACACAATCAAGTCCTCATTCTGGTAGCCATTGTTGTCGGGATTATTGGGATCGAGTTCCCACACATTCTTTCTCCAATTTGGGGGCTTCAAGTAACCCTTGAATGCTGAAACACATTAATCAAAGATCAGTGAAATGTTGCTTCTCCTCTATTCTTCCATTTTTTTAAACTATGAATGGTGACACTAATCTAAGGCAGCAATTCTAACCTTCTGACAGGTTGGCTCCTGGTGGATTCTTAAACTTGACTCTCTTGTCAGACTCCCACACCAGGCCAGTGTTCAACAAAGGTACAGGTGTGTTGGTGGTATTGTCTGCCCCATTGTATGACAGTGTCAAGCTGTCTGTGCATGAAATAAGATGGACATGATTGTTAACCTCTCGTAAGGAATCAGTGAAGAAAGACAGATCAGTTATGTCTATATCAAATCCTGGGCATAAAGGAGTAGTGCATACACTAGTTTCAATATAATACATTTGTCATCAAGCAAACCGAGGAAGTACAATATATACATATACCTCATTGAGCGAACTAACTTACAAGTAATGTAGTAAGACAAAAATGTATTGATTTATTGCTATAAGCCTAATTTGCACAGATACAGGCACAAATTTAAACAGGAGTTAAGCTGTATTTAGGTTTTCATACCACTGAAAAGACTGTTAGCAATGGCACCACAGGGAGCATACGGACCCTGCTGGATGTCAGTAGTGTCATTCTCATATCTGAAATATTAACCATGTGCATGGTAACAACTAATTCACTTACATTTGGATAGTCCACTTATGTTTAATAACTGGATTTCATACTAAAACTAACTGTAAAAACTATCTGTAAAAGATAGCAATGAAAAGAAAGTAATAGTTCATATTAAATGGATGAAAGAACTGTTTGAACAGTTCTTTTAATCCCAAAGGAAAAGGGAATATAATACACATAATAAACTACATGTGGATAAAAATAAAATATTGAGGGTTTCCCGAGAACAGCAGTTGGGTGTTTTTTTAAAAATATTTTATATAAGTAAAATCAGTCTCAGTGATTTTGAAATGACACCAATTTTGATGTGGGGAATACAGGAGCTTCAACATCAAAATCAAGCAGACTTTTTTTACAGCGTGCATTGCTAAACAACTGAAGCTAAGAAATAAAGGTAAATCTTACCTGAATGGTTTGCAATCTGCATTAAGTGTGGGTACACTTTCTCCTAGTAACTGATTATCATCTCTGGATTTCACATAACGACGATGGTTTTGATAGAAGTTGGTTAAAGCATAATACATATACACTTCACCCTATAAGATAAAAATGGCTTTTAGAAATAGTATGAACAATATGGCTATGTAATTGTTGTCAAATAAGTAAATTGGCATGAACTGTATACTCCCACTGTTAATGGCAAATTCCAAACATGATGATCAAACATTTAAGTCTTTCAATAAACAAATATAAAACACCAACTGCCTATGATATGGCAGCAATTCAGTTCATATTAAACTATGTATTTTGTATATATTATACTATATGCACCTACCACAAAGTCCTCCTCCAATTCAAAAGATATACTACACAGACATGGGGTAAGTACAGGGCCAGTCTGATTGTCTAAAACTTTGGCACACTGTTGTCCTGATGCATCAGTGCACCTATAGGTATAGTCTAGGCTAATTTCCTTTACCTAGAAAATAAATAAGAAAAACTATCATTCATGTTCAATATCACACATGTATGACAGAATATTAATTAAAAAAGAGAGATCAAGAACTAAAGATAAGCATTGCCACCTTTCATGAAAATGTCCATCAGCTTACAATATGAAACCTGTATCAGTGTGATTTATGTCACCATACTATAATTCAATTATATAAATATTTGGAAATAATGGAAGGATGTTACTCAATGATACAGCAATGTATCTCTAAGAGGCTAATCAATTTGGTATACATATATAGACATCTGCAACATGTTCTATAATAAAGGACAGCGAAAACATTCGACTATCACTACAGATGGCCTGGCACTCTTTGAAGTTAATCTGATACACCACTAGGAGATTTTCAAAATCAGTCTATGGTCATTAGCTAAAATGGCCAAAAGATGATGAAAACTTTTTGTTTAATAACAAGTTATGTTTTAATCAAGTTTCTAGTGGACTGTGGCATAGTAAATAATCAATGTTGTTATAATCAATACAAATACTCACATTGTTGGCTGTGACTAGTAGTGCTATTCCTAATGGTATAAATGCTATTCCAATGGCAAAGAAGGCAGGAAGAACTGTTCCTGCTGTCAAGATGGGCTGCCATGCTGGAAGCTGCTGCTGTTTAAACTTGGTTGCTGAAGAAAATTAATACATGTCATTAAATTTTGTTGTCTTCTCAAAAATAGGATTTATAACGGAATGTGATATCTGAACATAATAAAATATTTTAAACTGAATATTTGGATTTGATATAAATGTCAATGGATACTCATCTCCAGAATCAATGACTGACCCATCCTTGCACTGGGATTTGATCTTTAAAACTATTTATAATTTTAATTAATTGAAATTGTTTTATTAGTATTCAGCTCGTTCAAAATGAATGGGCAGTAACTTAGGGTGCTTTCCCAGAGATTTAGATTGATCTAAAGATTAAGATTTAGATCGACCTAACTCCCTGGGGGTTCACGCTAAATTGCAGTCAGCCGAGCGGGCACCATAGTTAATTACTCCCTTACAGCTTTTAGTGGGCGGGACAGACGCTTAAGCCGGCCAAGCTGACAGTAATCTAGTGAGACTCCCCACAGGGAAAGATCGATCTAAAAATCTATGGAAATGGGGTGTTAGACCCTCAACCTCTTCCTGTACATCTAGGAAGGTAATATCGATATCAGGAACATTGTACTTCTATTTTGAGGAGTTTTATCGTTTTAGTAATTTACGGTCTGAATTGGAAAAAAAACAAATATAGCAGGAAACAGATAATATGACTTTGGCGATTTTCAAACAAACGGCAAATTTCCAAATCTTTCACTACAGTATTATTGGAAGCATAGAAAATTTACAATAAGTTACTTTACACATTCAAGAATATATATAAAACTTGTCCTTTAAATAAACTTACACTTGGGCTTCTTGCTTTTAGTGTTTGTTTCGGCTTCTCCGGGTGTAGACATGTCGACGGATGTTATTTGATCAAGTTTTGCCACAAGGTGTCACTTGTGAGAAAGAAACGCTAGGAGGTCTTAGGAAGAGCTTTGGCATATGCATTCGACATACAGATGTTATCCAGATGTTAACATTTGATCAATACATAATGGTTAAAATAGTGAGCCTATTAGAATGTGATGAATCCAAGATCTATTTTTATTATTAGATGATCTTGGTTTGGCGCCACCTATCCACATGACTTAATATCTGCACTATTTTTTCGAGGAAATCCGAGAAGCAAGGCGGGAGATGCCTCACACGCCATTCATTCAAAAAACGTCAGATAACAACTCACAGTTAGATAAGAAGAAGGCAAATTAAGATGTCAGGTGCTGGCAGGCGTGGCCGTGCCCCTTTTAACCCAAAGGCCGGCTTTCAACAGCGTGAGCAAGCTGGAGCAGCGAACGTCATGAAAACTTTGTTAAAACAAGCTAGGCAAAGCGGTCAGTTAAATTTGTCCAACAGAGCGTTAGAAGCAGGTATGCATATTTTCTTAAAATCGTTCCAGACTTCTGGGTTCATGCTGCACATCTAATATTTTCCATTTTCCAAGAACTTTTAAAGTTTTGCATTAATTTTAAACTCTGGACCAGTCTGGAGGTTTCAAACCTGTTGAAAGTTGAAAAGCAATCAGGACTAAAATGCATTTTTTGACGTATTCTTTTACGTACTATAAGTTGCGTGGAAGACATTGGTGTGCAAATCTGTATTATGATGGTCAGCTAAGACTGAGCTGTATGTCAGTGTGTTTTAAATGTTTTACTGGTCTCTCCTCGCTGCTGGGTCATACTTAAAGGGATAATAAGTCTTCGTTTTGGCCAAAAAATGAATTTTCCAGGAGTAATCAACAATTTTCCCATACTTACCAATGGTTAATGAATCCATTTTTACATTCAAAGTTAGTCCCTGTTTTTTTTTTCTAAAAAAGATTTTTTTAAATCTCTTAAGAGATTATAACAGAGTATAACCATCAATGGAGGTCACATGGTCTAAAGACAAGCTCAGATATCAGAATAATAGCTTTAACTGCTGTTTTTGTGGTACAACAGAATATATTTCTATGAGTTGTTCACAATGTTTTTATTGTGAAATATAGATCTTATACGAAGAGTTATTATCCCTTTAAATGCATAACACAGAGAAATACTCTAGAAAAACCTTGTGCAGTTGCAAGTAAACACAGGAAACAGTCATTCACAAGAAAATATGTGAAATAAAAGTAAAATTGGAACAATTTGTTTATGGTCGGGTCGTCTGCCATGTTGGTCACATGGTGCTAGTCTCTCTTCCTGAAATATGGATCAACAATGGTAATTATCTAGTAATATGTTTTGCTTTTAATGTTACCCTACTTTTTCTTCGGAATGACCTTTACCAGTGTTTTGTTTCACTTCCAGAGTCGTTTTTCTTGGTGTATTGAACATTTAAGTATGATTGCACACTTCTGATATGGCAACCAGTTATACTATCGCTCATATACTGTACTGCTGTGAAATCAGCCAAAACAAGAAAGAGATACTTCTGTGCATTATTTATTGGAAAAATTGATTGTTCAAGAGTTTGCTTCCTTGTCTAAAATCATTCCCATACATAATTCTTTTATTCAGAAGTCCATTGATGGCAGAGATTAGTAGATATTAACAAAAAGAACAAAAACTGTATTAAAAACTCAAAATCATGAAAAGGCCATTATATTGCCCACAAACCATGTCAACACAAACTACATTGTTCAATTATTTGTTTGTAAATCCTACCCATATTTCTGCATGAAAATCCCAGTGTAAATTTCGTATGTGACATTTTTGTTAACTTTATTATGCCAATCAGATATCTTTGTCTTTAAATTATGACACAATGGAGATAACAGAAAAGGGTCATTACAAGGCTATTTACTTTCAGTTCCTGAGGAAGTCTGGAGAGTTAACATTGATGTCCCAGAGGAGGCTCAGAACATCACACTAGACAATACAGAGGACAGGTGGTGGGAACAAGTGGACCTCACAAAGCTTATCTTAGCCTCCAACAGACTTACGTCCATCTCAGAGAACATCAAACTTTTGCCTGCCCTGAGTGTGATTGATGTAAGTGATTGGTAAGAAATCTGGTGCTCATTTATGCCCATCAATATTGGACAAAACATTCCATTAAAAAGCAAAACCAACTTTGAAATGCATCTTTTAATTTTTGTTTCTAATATACTTTAAGTGTAAGAGAGCATTCACATCGAAAAGAGCCAAGGCCTAACAAGGCAGAGACCTTAATATGGCGGACCTACATGAAAGAAACACATTAATGGTCTCTCTGCCTCTCACATGCCTCCTCACGCGTTGTTCCTGCGGGGGTACAGACAGTAAGTCTCGGCTCCATTCGCCTGGAAGCTACCTGAGAAAAATTAAGTGCGCATGCTAATTGCTCTTGGGTCAGCTGATCAGCTGGTTAACCCTTCTTCAGTTGAAAGATTGCACCCAACAAGACAATAACGATACCAGCCATCAGTAACTACTTTCTCTAAACATGCCTGCCCAGCGGTCAGACAACTGAAGTCGACAAGAAACTGTAAGCCTTCCTAAACATTTGGGGGGAGGCACACCCATGTGTATCGAAGGATTGCAGACAGGTTACAGCGTGAACATGGAATTGAGAGAAGTGGGAAGGAGGGCTTTGCAAAAGTGAAGAGGCTGAAGGCTCTTTACAAAATATTCACATAATTTCATGAATTGTAACATATGTTGCCGTCCACTAAACTAACTGGATTATCACAATTTATATTTTCAGGCCCATGACAATTTGATTTCATCTTTACCTGAAGCTCTTGGCCAGCTGACAGAGTTGGTGAAACTTGTTTTAAGGTAAAAGATTGTTAGATTTGCGCAACTACATGTAGGTTATAATCACTTTGAACTTTATGTTAGAATTTAATGGTTTTGATTGACAGGACTTGTCATAACGCATAATATAAATCATTATACATGGGAGTTTGTTTTCTGATAGTCATAACCAGCTAACCAGCGTGCCATCATGTGTGTGCCAACTAAGAAAACTACAAATTCTGCATATCAGCCACAACAATCTTATGGAGTTGCCTAATGATATAGGGGAGCTTTATTACTTGGAAGATGTGGTGAGGCACAATTTAGATATTTCATATTTAAGTTGAAATGTATTCTATAAGCATTTAAACAATATGTTAGCAGTAATGTTTTTTTTTTCTAATCAAGTAATTTTTTAGTCCCTTCTTAAATGAATGAATTATTAAATTCAAATGAGACAATATTCACGTGAGACAGTATCGATGTCCAACACACTGACAAATGGTACTTCTTGGGTCTAACCTTCATGATTATTCATTCATGATTATTCATCGTCTAGGATTTTTCAAACAACAAGTTGACTCTCCTTCCACGTACCATTGGGAACTTGACAAAAGTGATGAAATTCAATATTGCAAACAACAAATTAGCAAATATGCCTCCTGAAATTGGCGAAATGAATGGTGGGTATTAATGTTAGATGTATTGCTTTTCATTTTACAGATTCATGATCAAGTAGTTTAATATGTAAATTGTTTATGGAGTTATCATTCTGATTATCACATTTATGAATGATTTATACTATTCATTGTTGTCTACCTTTTTATAATCTTGCATTGTTGGGTGGACTTTGATACATATTTCCTGTTGAAAGTAGAGGAATCAGTAAAACATTGCCCATTTTAACTGTCTGATAGATTCAGTGCTTCATTAAAGCTTACAATAAATGTCCAGGCTGGTAGTTTTTGTTGGAATTGATATCATGGGTGAAAGTTTTCAGAATTTTTAGTCTTCATTTTAATTTTTTTTTCTTCATATGGTCTAAATGCAATGAGAAATTGCATACTAAGTTTTAAGAATTGTTTAGTTTTTACAGATTTCATCATGACTGATAATGCATTTTTATTCCCTTTTCTGCTTCACTTTATGCAGCTCTGAGAATTTTGGATGCCACCCACAATGAGATACATTCATTACCAGATGAACTTGGCTACTTGGCCCACTTAGAACAGCTCTTTTTACGACACAATAGATTGACACATCTGCCATTGCTGGAGAGATGCACTGCATTGAAGGTTTGAAGTGGTTTGAATGATGTTATGAAGAAAATGTATACTGTCTACCGTATTGAAACGTGTGTCCTTTCTGATATAAGAGACTTATGAAATATACTGCCTCATATTTGAAAAGAAAAAAAGTTGTTTTCCTACCATCACTATATATATTTATAACTTTGTCAGTAGTACTATATTGAGTATTAAAATTGACAGTGACTATATCTTAATACATTGCATATTTTTATCCAACTGAGTTGACAATATGCTTTAATAAGTGATTTATTATCAAGGAACTCCACCTGGGTAACAATGCCATCCCCAGTCTGACTCCAGCGCACCTGGAATGTCTCCAGGCTGTGTCCTTCCTAGATGTCAGGGACAATAAACTGACCGTCATACCAGCAGAGATCACAATATTACAAGACTTAGAGAGGCTTGACCTGTGCAATAATGACATATCTAGGTTAGCTTGGATTGCTTTTTAACTGGTTAACCTTAACGTCTTGTGGAATAGATCTAATAGGGGTAAATAACTTCTGTTTCTTATGGAATACTAGGGTTTTGTACAAAATGTTCCAGAAAGGGAAATTCACAGGAGGGGTATTGCTTTCCCTTTTAAGATTCTCTGCTATAATAATGATATTTGTATTCATATTAATAAAGATTATTGTTGATCTCTCTCATCTTCCTTGCCTGATTGGTGTGGAGTAATTATCACATCTTTGAGCAGCATATTGGTTGTAACAGTAATGGTCCAATCTATTTTTTAGTCTCCCATATGAGATGGGGAACATGAACAAGCTTAAAGCCATCATCCTAGATGGGAACCCTTTGAAAAGCATAAGAAGGGACATTGTCATGGTAAATTTCTTTTCTCTGCTTCCCTGACAGAACAATACTAGACCCATTAGTCTCTCTATCCTTGGAACAACTTGTGGTGCTTGAATTTGATTAAAGTTTCACAAACTTAAAACCTTGACCTATTTTTTGTGGGGCTGCATGGGGTATGTTAAACGGAGGTCATGAAACATTTTGTTTGTTATTGTTGTAGAGGGGAACCAATGAACTCAAGAAATACCTGAGGAGCAGAATAGCCACAGAAGAAGCCCCCAGCAAAGCCCCTCAGAAAGGTGTGAAAAGCCAGCAGGGAGGCAGTGGCGTGATTGGAGGGGGTGAGGGGGTAGATGCTCACACTGTCAGTCAACTCAAGTCTTTAGACTACAGGTAGAAATACTGGATAAAATACCTAAATAGTTCAGGAATTTTTGTGGTTAGTGTGGAGTTATATAGATACTATTATTTGATATTGTTGGGCATATTTTATGTTACAAATCTTATTCAGTTTGACTTTGTGATTATGTCCTTTTTTTAATCGATACTACATCTGCATTACCAAAGATTCAATCGCTGAAATGTATACATAATTTTCTGTAGTAACAAGCAAGCCAGTGATGTGCCCCCTGATGTTTGGGAGTTAGCAGCCAGCAGTGGAGTAAACTCTGTCAATATGAGTAAAAATGCCTTCACAATGTGGCCTGAAAAGTAAGTTGCAGTAACAAATTTAAGTTGATGTGCCTCACTCTAGGTAAATGATATAAACATTAATGTGTTCTATTTAAAAGACAAGGAAAGTATTTGTTTATATTTATATGAATCAGATGTAATTATAAGCATCATCGGGTTGTAAGTGACGAGATGAACCCTGATAAAAATTTTTATTTTGCAGTTTGGTTCTTTTAGTGGATACTCTGGAAGATTTAAACTTGGGATTCAACAGAATTTCAGCTCTTAGCACAGATGTGGGTCTTTGTCACAAACTGGTCAGTTTAGATCTCAGGTATGATGAAACAATCAAGATAGGCTTAGTAAAAGTATAAACATTGAAAGCTTCAATACTAGTTTAGAAACTTGATGAACTTTATGTACATGTGTTTAAACAGTGGGTTCTGGTTAAAAGGGTAAGTCGTTTATTTGTATTTTCTATTTGTAACGTGACTACTCCAAGGTAGATGTTAATTAGTGGTTTTTGGAATGGGCAATACATCTGGTGCAAGGAAAAAACATGCCATCAAATCTTATTCTGAATTACGTGGAGATGTCTTTTGTTTCAGAAACAATCAACTGACCACTCTACCTCAGGAAATGTCTTCTTTACAAAATCTCCGGTTTATAACTTTGGCTTGCAATCGGTAAGATAAATCTGTATTTGAATTGGGATTGTAATGCCATTGTGACTTAGGAAATTGTATTTCTCAAATATAACGTAAAATGAGATAATCAGCGAAAGCTGCCATAATTGTGTTTCTTTGTGCTATAAGCTTTATGCTTTATTGGTGAAAATGGATGGATGTGACAGGACTTTGATTTATCTAGTAAATTATACTCACGGTTGTGCTAAGTTCAGTACATATTTCTTTTTCCATAGGCTGAAGCTATTACCACCGGTGTTGTATGAGCTGGTAAAATTGGAGAGTATCCTGGCATGTGACAATCAGATCAATTCCATTGATGTCCCTGGATTGCTCAGACTGCGTGAACTGGCCACTTTGGACCTCAGTAACAATGATATTATGCAAATCCCCCCAGAACTTGGAAACTGCACTAGCCTCAGGTGTGGTAGTCTGTTTAGAATGTTAGTTGTACCACCAGCGTTAGCGCTGGCGGTACACATGGTTTCGGTCCCGTCCGGATCGTTCCGCCGGCTCCGCCGGCTCCGCCGGCTCCGTTGGCTCTGCCGGCTCCGCCGGCTCCGCCGGACGGCTACCGTTACCGCTTCTCCTCCCAGACGGTAAGGGCCCCCGTACCCNTTGTTTTTAATCGATACTACATCTGCATGACCAAAGATTCAATCGCTGAAATGTATACATAATTTTCTGTAGTAACAAGCAAGCCAGTGATGTGCCCCCTGATGTTTGGGAGTTAGCAGCCAGCAGTGGAGTAAACACTGTCAATATGAGTAAAAATGCCTTCACAATGTGGCCTGAAAAGTAAGTTGCAGTAACCAATTTAAGTTGATGTACCTCACTCTAGGTAGATGATATAAACATTAATGTGTTCTATTTAAAAGACAAGGAAAGTATTTGTTTATATTTATATGAATCATATGTAATTATAAGCATTATCGGGTTGTAAGTGACGAGATGAACCCTGATAAAAATTTTTATTTTGCAGTTTGGTTCTTTTAGTGGATACTCTGGAAGATTTAAACTTGGGATTCAACAGAATTTCAGCTCTTAGCACAGATGTGGGTCTTTGTCACAAACTGGTCAGTTTAGATCTCAGGTATGATGAAACACAATCAAGATAGACTTAGTAAAAGTATAAACATTGAAAACTTGAATACTAGTTTAGAAACTTGATGAACTTTATGTACATGTGTTTAAACAGCGGGTTCTGGTTAAAAGGGTATAAGTCTTTTATTTGTATTTTCTATTTGTAACGTGACTACTCCAAGGTAGATGTTAATTAGTGGTTTTTGGAATGGGCAATACATCTGGTGCAAGGAAAAAACATGCCATCAAATCTTATTGTGAATTACGTGGAGATGTCTTTTGTTTCAGAAACAATCAACTGACCACTCTACCTCAGGAAATGTCTTCTTTACAAAATCTCCGGTTTATAACTTTGGCTTGCAATCGGTAAGATAAATCTATATTTGAATTGGGATTGTAATGCCATTGTGACTTAGGAAATTGTATTTCTCAAATATAACGTAAAATGAGATAATCAGCGAAAGCTGCCGTAATTGTGTTTCTTTGTGCTATAAGCTTTATGCTTTATTGGTGAAAATGGATGGATGTGACAGGACTTTGATTTATCTAGTAAATTATACTCACAATTGTGTTAAGTTCAGTACATATTTCTTTTTCCGTAGGCTGAAGCTATTACCACCGGTGTTGTATGAGCTGGTAAAATTGGAGAGTATCCTGGCATGTGACAATCAGATCAATTCCATTGATGTCCCTGGATTGCTCAGACTGCGTGAACTGGCCACTTTGGACCTCAGTAACAATGATATTATGCAAATCCCCCCAGAACTTGGAAACTGCACTAGCCTCAGGTGTGTTAGTCTGTTTAGAATGTTAGTTACAGATTGTTTTACATGGAGGATTTGAGGAGGGGGGTTCTGTTTAATTTAATAATTATTTTTTAGGAACAGCACATTATGAAACTGAATTCACTAATTGATAATTTTTTGGCATACTGTATACTAAAACAAAAGCTGTGAATCCAAGAGACAGATTGATTAATTTTAAGTAATTGTATTTTTCAGTGCAGCATAGGTTAGTTTAATATTTTTGCTTACATTTTGCATGATGTAATGAGCAATACATTGGCTGCAAAATGGGACCTAAAAAATAAATATCAAAAAATTACAGTCGATATTATTTTTTTTCCAGGTCTCTGCAACTTGGAGGAAATCCTGCCAGAAACCCACGGCCTGCCATATTAGCCAAAGGAACTGTTGCTTTATTGGAATACCTTCGTGATAGAATCCCCACATAAGCCAAGCAGCTGCTCTCCAAGGTTTGATGCCTGCCATAATTGTAGTTGTTTAAGACTTGTGCATATTTATGATGTTTTTTGAGGAATGACTAGCACCATATTTTAATGGCAGATGTATTGGATAGGCATATTGTGATTATTTGTTATGAATCAGGGGCGGATTGAGGCCGTCTTCTGGGTTTCCCAGAAGACGGTCAGATTTTCAAGTTAACATTGACAGGTATATAATTTTTTCTCTCGGAAGACAGTCAAAAATACAGGATCAACAAAGATAATTTAGAAGACTGTCAGAAAATAGCTCTGTGAACTGAAATAGCCCTGTGAACTGAAGGCAGTTTGTGCTCACATGTTAAATTTTGTGCCAAAAGTAAATTGGCTAAAAGATTATTATGTTAATTTGTTTTTTTAAAGATATACAATTTATTTAACTATGTTATTCCAGCCAGTAAGCAGCGCATATAAAAGGAGAAGTCAGAAGTACATCATATCCATTTTATATCTGTGAGAATTAATACTGTGTAAAAAATTCTATTCTATTAACACGCGATATGAAACAAAAACTTTGAAAAAAAGTTGATGCTTCATAGACTGTATTAAGAATATAAGGATAGCACCATTTCCTCTTTCATTAGTTATTGGATATATGATCCTATTCAAGCAAGCATATGAGTTACTGATTCTGTACATTGTTAAATCACAGTTAACCAGGATAGTCCCAGTCTGATGTATGCTGCAATTAAGTGAAAAATGATGACAGACCACAATGAAATTCATTCTTATATATATAATTTTTTTTAAATTCTCACAGGATGGTTTGAATGTTTCCCAGTTATAAGAAACTGTAGAAGGGCTGGGCATTTGACATAATGAAGCCATAATTTATAATTATAAATTGATGAACCAGTTGTAACAAGTACTTTTCAAACTAAATTTATTGATATAACTAATAATATGGTTAAATGCATGGTAAAATGCGCAGAAGTCTTAACAATTACCATGATTACTCATTACATTTACACAACATTTATGAGTATTCCATTTCCCACTCATTACTGTTTAGAATGTTAGTAAATTCATCCCTGAACTCAGAGTAGCTGTCACATTCTGATGGTATTCCCAGCTCGTTGGTGCAAGTGTGGCCAACAGGTCGACGTTTGAGGCCTGTCAGACTGGTGAATGTCACCTTAAAAGGTGAACCAAGATACAGGCCTGCCCCAGCACAGAACCTCAAGAATCGCTTTAGAAGTCCTTGGTCAAGCCCCCAACAAATTTCTTTAAGTGCTTTGCAGCAGTCTCGTCTTCCTTTCCATCTAGACTTGAAAGTGTATTCGCCCTGAAACGTTCGTCATATGTTCTCCAGTAGCTGGTTTTGCGTGTGTACATCTCCAGTATTCTACTGCCATACTGAAGAAGGTTTCCTGCCTCTTCTGGGAATTTCTAAAGATATATTATAGAAAAGATGTTGAAGGCTGCCTGCCACTGGGTGAATGAGAGATGAGTGCTCTTCTTTGAGACGGGTAAGTATATAGTAGTCATGTTCTCCTCTGCATCAGTCTTTCTCTTATGAACAAATTGTTCCTCCTCCGTGTGTAAATGTTATGGAATTGGGGGAAAGTAGGACACAGAAAGACGTACTCGTTGTTCCGACCTTCCTCCGCACCTTTGTGATCCTGTGTCTGGGCATGTTTCTCTAGGTCGTCTTTTTTCGGTACTTCTGTCTTCTTCCTGTGACTTAAAACGTTGTCCTTGTGTGCCTCCGTGCACCATGTGCAAATCAGCACACCACAATTTTTTTCAAGTGAAAGCCACGGATACTCTTTGAACCAGTGGTCTTTTAGCTGTCTATGATCATTTCTGTCATAGACTTTCAGATTCTTTTCCTCAACATTTTTGTTCAGTGAACTTGCTGTTTGTGGCTGGGTAAAAAAACCTTGTCATAGATGTATGTATTGCCTGTCTTGCCATGCTAACTAGTAGGCTAGCTGTCAAAAAGCTGGGCATGGGAGTTAAGTAAGTTGCTCTTCTATTGGCTAATTAAATGCATTTAGCAATGCGTGACCTAGAATACGAACCAATGACAAAGAGGCACACAAACGCACCTTCAACATGCAATACTGCTGACGTATAAGGCAAGTACACAAACACACGTGAACGATCAATCATTTCTCGATGATTCTTCTGTTTTGTTTTGACAATAAACGCACTACTGCCCCTCTGTCACCTCTTGCGAGTGAGGCGATTGGGATGTTTTATTTTCTCGCCACATCTGGATTCTTTTAGCCAAAATGAGCGTGGCGAGTGGCTAGCGAAAGCCTAATGTAACAACTTCAAGGAAGTGCCCATGTGTCCAAATGATAAGTTTGTCTCAGTTTTTGTTTTCCATTGTACTGGGCAAAACAAACTGCACACAAGCCAACGTCACGTATGGGACACTCATAACTGGATCATTTGCTTTGTCCATGCCCAGCCGTGCAGTTTCTTTTTTTCCCTCTGGGAAGCTTCCTCAAAACATGGCCAGCCCCTTGGTCACCTGCTGCCAGCAATGGGAGGGGCAGGGCAGGGGGGACTTGGAGAGGAGGATTTGCATTGGCTGCTTCAGTTTCACCTCTCGATCTTCGCCGCCGAACAATTTTTTGAGGCCGGTAGTTACCAACTAGAGATTCTATTGCTGAGATCATTAACTGGTGTCTTGTAAGCTTAGGGTTGTCAGAAGTGTGGCAGCTAGCCTATAAATCAGGTAGCTGTTTAGAACAGCTCTGCCCACCAATGAAAAGAAATCCTTCAGGGTCCACTTGAGAAAAAGATACTTGTACAGACAAGAATTGCTAAGGTCCACTCCATCCATTGTGTGGTTGGATTTCACAATGATATAAGGCTTTCTGAATTGCTCACCCCTTCTGTTTACCACTTGCTGGAAACCACCTTCCACAGCAGTTGATATCAGGACTGGTTTTGTGGAACCATCTTGGTATGTGACACACAGGAGGTTGCCCTTTCTTCGCTTGCTTAGCTCCCGGTCCAAAAATTCAGTTTGATCCTGAATGGGGACATATTTACCATGTACTTCAGTGATTGGGAAGGCTCAAACCACATTCTCCTTTGATGAATATAAATACAGGTTCAACCTGATCTTTAATCAAACTTGCCTTGCCTGAATAATTCTGCATTTTAAGCTGATAGTGGCTTTTCTAGGAGATTTAAGAATACAAAATTCTAATGAACTCTGGTGTGCTCTTAGTCTGGCCTGTAATGCTGAATAATTGAACTTGATTTATTGACAAAAACTCTATAATACAATTAATCACAAAAATGGTAACTAAAAATAAATAAACTAAATGAAAACAAAAATATTTATTTCTTTATAACTGGTAACTGAAAGTTTGCCAGGTAAGCACAAACAACAAAAATTTGCTCAAATAGGTCAAACATATTTAACTTAACAATTTGTTTTAACAAGTGAAATGTCTTAATCCTTCGTATGACCCTTTCTGCATGAATTCTTGCATGGGAAATTTCGTTGGATCTAATGGATTCCGCATTTGCAAATTGCCCCCTTTCTCCTTTCTTGAAATCTGGCATTATAATCTTCACACCTTGAAATTCTAGTTCATCAGATATGGTGAAACCTCTGTCAGACATCACCAAATTCCCCCTCTTGAGGCCTTGCAGGAGTGGTTCAGAGTTCAGGGTAATATGCTTTTCTGAAGCTCTGCCACCCCATGCACTGGACACAAAGTTCACAGCAAGATTTGGTGATATGCCAACAAGAAATTTCACTGTGTCGTGATGTTTATAATTAGAAAACTTCCTCTTTCTTGAATCTAGTGATGATGATTTTTGTAACAGAAGTTCTGTGCAGTCTAAGGTAAATTAATCCATGTGGTAAAGATTTTCGAAAAATGACCTGCACTTATATCAAAGGTTTGAGCAATGTCTTTATTAAATTTTCTTGTCTTTAATTTAACCAAAACCATGAAAAATTCTTCTTCAAATGTGAATTTTTTGTTGGCCCATTTTTAGATGTCATTCCTGTTGTGTTTTGGCGTTACCATTCCAGTAACATAAAGTGTCTAAGACTGTTCTAGTTTTTAAGTAATCACATAGTGAGGTAAAAACTAAAAGATTTGGCAAGTTAGTCCAAAACTGAGATTTTCTATCATCCTTTCACATTTTCCAAATGGAGAAATTTCCCTTTTAAATCAGATATCTGCTCTTTCAATTCAGCAACCTCTTTTTCCAGATGTTGAATTTTTGTTTAATTATCTTGCTTATTTGTTGCATAATACTTATGGTCTCCTGCTTCATTAAGACAGTCAACTAAACGTCCTGCAACTTTGGGCCTGCCAGCAGCTTCAGTTGTTGATCTTTTTCTGAAACTTTGTTTTTACTATCCCACTGGAAAATAAAAAGTTCTTTGTTGTGCAGGTTTTGGAAGAATTATTGGGGAAAATAGTCGGTGTGGAGCTTGAATGAGATGGGTCATCATTCTTTCTACCTGTAAATGAGTAAATATAATTATCAATAAGAATATTATATAAGGGACCATTCCCACAGATATTTGGGTTGATCTTTCTCCCTATCTTATGCCTAGATCGATCCATCTGGATAACTGGCTTAAATGTCTCACACCTAGTATAGCTGTTAGGGGGTAATTATCTTTACCCCTTGGTTGATTCGGTATGCATGACAGAGGAGTTAGATTGATCCATATGGATCGATCTAGGCATGGGAAACCAGTCTTACACACACACACACACACACATACTTGTCTATGTGTATAACCCGCGAAGACATCAACACAACCC